>RXON01004788.1:0-10934 GCA_009667805.1 Leptobrachium leishanense | reverse complement strand
AATCGATCAAAAATTTTCAGATGGTCGATATTTCGTTTTCATAAACGCTCCCGAAATACGAAAATGGTGAATAAGGAAACGAATTTCAATTCGGAACGAAACAAATTGCATATCTCTACTTTTTATTGATTTTATTTTTTAAAATGAGATTTTTTTAACAGACCTTTTTATTATTTTCTAAAGGATCATTTTTATTATTTAGACACATTTTACTACATTTTTACAGTGGAATTAGCCACGCTCACTCCGATGCTTATCGGCGCTTTTCACCAATGTCTGGTAGCTGATTCGGCGACTCCATTTTCTGCGCAATACGCCAACCATTTGATAAATATTGAATTCATCGAATTTTCACCAAAATGGAAATGCCGAAGTGAGCCAATAATAACTCAATTTCAGTGCTTTGTGAAAAGACCACTTAGCCTTTAGAGTAAAAGGTTGGGGTGTGTTGATCAGACCAATAAGACCATAAAACCCACCCCACTAAAGTATATGGATTATCACAGCATGTTATAACGTCCGGAATAGATGGCCTGGATGCTTCTCACAGGTACATTGCTGCCAGAAAATCTCAAAATTCACTGTAGAAGCCGGATATCACCTCACCTTATAAGTACAGGAACCCTCACTGGAGGCTGCGAGTTGACCAGAATGGAGTTGCAGGTAAAACCCTAAAATTTTAATTATTCTAGTGCTCATATATAAGAAAATTCTGCACAGCATGAAACCTGATGTGTCATCAAAACGTTTGCAATCGCACACGGTAATTTAAAAATACAAAAATCAATAAGGTCCACTGGAAACCGACCACATCTCCAACTACAAAGTGCCTGAACGTTGACCGGGAGACTTTGCCCTTTGCACAGCAAACAGAGACTTTACGGAATGCCAGGACCAGACTGATTATCACTGTGTGAAAGCTGAGGAACGTCCATTGGATGCCTATGTTCTTTAGTTGACGGATCAACAAGAGCCGAGACAGTTACAGTTACAATTACTTATAAAGCGCCAATAAATTCCAATCAAGAACAAGAAGCCAGAGCACGATAAACCTAATGGGAGCTTCCGAATAAGCTGTGCAGTTTGTACGTTTGTCAACATATCACGATAAAGTCTAGTCAATGGAATCCATCCATAACGCCTGCCATTATGTTACACAACTTACACTGGCATAAAGGAGCCAGCAATACAAAGCTCTGGAATAATACTATCAAATTCCGGCCGCCCTCACGTGGGTGCCTACAATTTCAAGAATTCTTTGAATGTATTAGATCCAGGGAGTCGTGGGAGCCGTGGTTCACACACATCTTGGGGGCCGGAGTTTGACAGCCTTGCTCTGGAGGATTGCAGGTGTAGCAAATAAAATTCTGGTCTGATCATTTAATAGATAGATCCTCGTGTGCCATTTGGTTTGACCATTAAACAACCAAAAATGGCTCCAGGTACTTCAGATTATATTTTTTGTGGCATGTATTGAAGGATATGCAACATTTCGTTCAAGCTTGCGAACGAACCATGTGACCAAAACATTGTGTGTCCATTAATAAATACAATTTTTTTTTAGCCGTTTTTTGTTGTTACAGGTGTTGTTGTTGGTTGGCCACACTGGTCCATGAGATCCCTCTGCTACTGAATTTTGTACCATCGACCCTTTCATGCATGCAGGTACCTGCTGAGAGTAACTCTTTGGTTCGACCACATCCCCCTCTGCTAAGGGGCTCCATTATGAGTGACTTTAGTGAAGCATATATAGAAGATAGCGCCCCCTACAGCAATATTGCATTATGTGAAGCAGTAACAACGTATTGAAATTAAAATTACACAAAATTACCAACATTGAGCTGCTTTGCTGACAGTGGGTTAGATACATTGTTGCAATATGTCTCTGAGCTCCTCAGTGGAGTTTGGTTCAGTTAACACTGTATCCTTTGTATTCTTTGTGTGCTTCGAGTCCTTGTTTCTGCTGGATGGATCCTCCTAATTCCCACCACATGGATTTTGGGAATTTAATCTGCTTTAAGGCTAAGGTCAGACTAACGCAGTTTTAACGTGCGTTTAGCCGCACTAAATCACGGTCGTGCTATCAGCAAATTACGTCCAATGCCGGGCAGCATACGAAGAACGGCCGCACAAAAGTGCGGCCGCGCAACGCAAGTGGCAAACGAACGCATTTTTTCGAGAATGTAAAACCGCTAGTACTGACGTACAGAGTGCGCTGCGTCCGCTAGAGGCGTGTGTGCGTGATTAGGAGACGTCAGACACTGCTAATGTCCGGCCAACATAACGTCCAGACACAAAAAGTGTTTTATTGATGATCCGTACAAAATCACCGACGAAAATGCGCATCGTATGACCGCTATCGCGTATTCCGTGAAAAAATGCGTCCATTCGTTCGAACGCACTTTTTCACGGACAACGCAAAAAAAACCACCTTGAGGACAGACGATGATATGATAAAATAACTTTTCTTCTTGGAGGTATTCAGTATTTTGTATTACCTCCCTGGTTTGGGATTATAGGTATTACAGTCTTTATTGCTTTCTGTATCAAATAAATCTGTCCAAAAGGATCCAAATTACGCTGATCCGGGGTGAGTGCCGTAGCGCACCGTTACAGGGATTCACCAAGGCACTTTTCGTCCTCGTCCTACAACTGCTTTGGTGACTCCATTTTTGTCAAAATCTAGTCCCAGCTCTAACCTCGCCCCACTAACCATTTTATTTGTGTATTATACATATAGATTCTTGATATCAGAAACTGAATGAAAGATAGTGGAGGTTTCCGGTATTCCGAATCGGCTGATTCCATTTATTTCCGAACCTGATATTTTCGGATTCTGAAACAATCCAAAATGAATCAATTAGAATTTGTCAGCGCTGCACTAGTCTAGCATTGACACGTGTCCTGTCATCTCTTTATTGACTACATGGGATTTAACCAACCTTCTTCTATCCATTCAGCCATGTACGACTTGGTTATTCTTTCAGTCAGTCCACTGTCGCCACACTTTTCTGTCCTGTGCTGTTGTTCTTTCCAATTGGTTGACCTGGCTGATATCCATTTTGATGGCGTCCAACCAACTCGCTCTTTGACATCCGAGGTTTCTCTTTCCACTAAGCATTCTGAGAATAATATCCTTCTTCGGGGAGATTGATCTCATGACACGGGCAAAATATACCACCCTTAATTTTGTGATTTTTTTTTTTTATTTTTTTTTTAACCTTCCAGTGATGTATCTGGCTTTATGTGCTCTAGTACTCGGCTATTGGTCTCCATTTATCGGGATTCAGTGTGCGGGGTTGCAGGATTGAGCCCAGTTTGCGGTAACAGAGTGGAGTGAGACAAATATATAGGGGTATAACAAATAAAGATTTATTAAACAAGGAACAACAGGAGTAACACCAACAGCAATGCAGGATAGGGGAGGCTGGACAAGACAGGAATAGGGCTGACCAGAAATACACAAGACACAGGACAGAGAGCGAGACAAGAAGGGAACTGGAGTAAGTATCAGAGGAGGTTGGGTGACACAGGAATAGAGTTGGATGGAGGATACAAAGAACACTGACATAAAGACAAAGGGGCAGGACAGGATGAGGGCTGACTTTAACTGCAATCAGGAGACAGAGAAACTAAAGGACACATTGAGACTTACTGAACCCCAAATGGACAGGGAGGGGAGCTGAGGACTAGGTGACACAGTGGGCAGAAGTCCAGACACAACATGGGTAACAGGGGTGAACAAGGCAAAGCTTCCAGAAAGGGCAATCCAATAAGAGATCACAGTCTATAGAAAGGGTCGAGGCAGGTGACTGGCAGAAGGGTGGTTAAAGTCTTTAGCATATATCAAATAACCAGGTAACACAGGACCACTGGGAGGCACGGAGGGTAGATTGAAGGAATGGAGGGTAAAGAGGAATATCAATCACGGTGGGTAGCCAGGAGCACAATGGAGGGTAGCAAGGAATACCACAATGGGTATCCAGGAACACAATGGAGGGTAGCGAGGAATACCATGATGGGTATCCAGGAACACAATGGAGGGTAGCGAGGAATACCATGATGGGTATCCAGGAACACAATGTAGCGTAGCAAGGAATACCACAATGGGTAAACAGGAACACAATGTAGCGTAGCAAGGAATACCACAATGGGTAAACAGGAACACAATGTAGCATAGCAACGAATACCACGATAGGTATCCAGGAACACAATGTAGGGTGGCGACAGTTCTCCAGACAGGGTATGATGTGCACTGCAGACAGATCAGGTACAACTGAAGGACTTCAATGCAGAAGCATAGGAGGAAGGGCATGACTTCCTTATGAAAAGGTGGGATGGGGTGCACCAGAGGCTTCTTGGAATAACCGTAACACCCAGGTAGGATTTTCAGCAGCCTTGATGTAGCACAAGGCTTAAGACAAAACCTGACCTGTAGTCATGCATGACCAGGGCAGGAAAGGGGCTGCCGGAGCTGTCAACAAGGAGAAGCAGTGGATTTGGTCTTCCTGCTGCGCCGGGGGTGAGGGCCAAGACACCACTTCTGTAACGAAGAAGCGCACTGTGTAACAGCATAGATAAGTGAATCAAATAATCAGAGGCTGGAACCCAATCTTTATAATGTGGGTAACCCATGACAGCATGTGTACAAATGCAAGGATACAGGGTACAGTATCACAAAATGGTAATACAATAAAAGTTAACCTTTTAATTAAACATAATTAAAATCCACAGAGATGTAATCGCAATACTGCGATGGCCTAATGCAGCTGGCTCCGTCCGAAAACTAACAACGTCCTTTATAATGCTTCTGGGACTATAGAACGTGGGGCTCCATAGGTGCCTAAATTGGTTATAGCTTCCAAGGTATAAAGGTCAGAACCTCCTGGGGTCCTCAGTGATAGGAGGGTGGAGAAAAAAAGGATAAACTAACCTACAGAAACCAAAATAACCAAACGCATAAGGAAACAACAAAAAAAGAGGGAAAACTATAAACGCCTTCCTAGTCCATATTATACAGTTAATAAGCGATGTGGAGAGCGCTCTCAGGTCAGCATACTATATGATACCCAGAAATGATAAATGAACAGAAGAAAAGACATAGATACAGAGTTGCATGCTTTGTTCAACGCGTTTCGCCAAAACTGGCATCATCAGGAGCTTTGTAAGAGTGAAAAAAATCATGTATCCGCTCAATAGTATTTATAGTGACAGAGCAGTAATAGCAGTGATTCAGGGGTCTAGCAGTGGTGTCTGTAACTAATATATACACACATATATATCCGTGTCACAAGCTTCACTTTAAACAAAACACACAATCTGATCCCTTGATTGAAACCGTCTCGTCTCTTCTTGTTTTGGGAATGTCCCTTTATTTAGAAGCAGGGTAACTTGTACAGGTATATGAATATTTTCTGCCTTGGACACCAATATAAGCAAGTCCACTCCAACTCTAATGTAGGGTCCGTATTAACCCCTTGCATTCATGAAATCATTGGAAATCCATTTCATCCACCCATCGGTATAACAGTCATTACGATACAAGATATCACTCATCACGAACAGGACGTCGTTTGAAATCCTGAGCCTGTGCAGGTTTATTTATTACGAGGAATAAACGAGAGCTCGTATTGGATGGGGGCATTTAAGAACCCGGCCAACTTGGGCGCGATGTCGGCCTCGGTGAATTGAGTCTGTGAGGTCAGCTTGAAGTTCTGCAGAATCAAGGTGAGGAACAGAAAGAATTCCATCCAAGCCAGAGACTGTCCGGGGCAAATCCTCTTCCCTGTACAAGGAAAGAAATCAGTGTAAATCATAAGGGTGTAACTTATGTGTTATCAATTCACATGCAAGCCCCGCCCATACACAAGCCCCTCCTATATGTTCAAGCCCCTCCTATTTGTATCATTGAATTTATTTAAAAATGTAAAATCCAGACGCCGTTTCAGCGCAGCAGCCATCAGTTACAGTTTGTATATAGCGCTAACAAGTTCCGTAGCGCTGTACAATGAGTGAGACAGAATAACAAATATACATGCACGTTAAACACATCTAACAGAAGGAGGGAGGACCCTGCTCAAGAGCTCACAATCTAAGAGGAGACGGGTGACACACTAGGTGAGGGTAAATAGGGTATGTGTAGTAGCGGGTGCATGTGGGCTGGGTGGGAAGATGGAGCAAGAAATGTACAGTGCGGAATCATGGAGTGAGTTGATAGGCTTCTCTAAAGTAATGTGTTTTCAGAAACTTCTTGAAGGACTGGAGAGACGGGGAGAGTCTGGTGTTGTGGGGAGGGAGAACCATAGAAAGGGGGCAGCTCGGGAGAAGTCATGAAGGCGAGAGTTGGAGGTGCGGATGTCCCGCTTCCTCAGTTGGAATAGCTCAGAGATATTCTCAGAGAGATATTCCAACTGAGGAAGCGGGACATCCGAGAAAAGAGTTTTGGTTTACTTTACCATATTGTTTCTATATTTTAATCCAATAAATCGTTTTTTACCTCTACGGGTGAACGATTTTTTATTACACTACGGCACCTACCACTCATCAGAGACCCTCCCAGGATACTTCACAGAACCAGGAGAGCATCAAGGCACTGATCTACTCTCCTGCTGAAGGGATTCCACGTATCCTGCAAGGAAGGAGGTGAACTACCGCTGAAGGAAGGGAGATCTGGTGCTCCCTCATAATGATGTCACCAGCCACCTGTTTGTTTAGTAGGGATGTGCGTTTCGGAATTTTCACGAAATTTCCCGATTCGTGTTTTCGGATGCGGCCGATTTCCCCGAAAATTTTTAGATCCGAAAATGGCAGATTCAAAAAGTTTTCCGAGCCGAAACAAAATATTTTCGGAATTTTCGAATGGACTTGAAATGTGTCAAATCGAAATTTATTTTTGCTCTATTCATGATTTGATCTTTATTTAATAAAAAAAAAACACGATAGAATCGCCAGAATTATCGTAGACACTTTGAAACGAGGAGAACAGAAGTTCCTAAAAAAACGAAAATTTCCGAAATTTCCGAAAAGTCGATACAAAAAACGATCAAAGTGACACGAAAAATGGTCGATATTCCGAAAAAAAAATCTACACGAAAAACGAACCGAAACAGAAATTGGTCGAAACGAATCGAAAAGTTTAAACATCCGAACAAATCGAACCGAATCGAACCGAAAAAAAATCGGTGCACAAGCCTATTGTTTAGTGTCTGATTTAAGACACCCCCACATGTCAGTGCACTTTTTTCCTTATTTATTCATTTTTCATGAGATACAGTAAATTGCACTATTTTATGTTTTATTCTGTTTCATTTGAGCCACATGTCGGCTGAACACCAGCATTTATAAGAGGCTCCATCTTTACATCTGACTCTATAGTCTGAAGGAAGCGCTGGCTCCCGAACCACACCACCACCACCACACCCACACCGCCACCACACCACCACCACCACACCACCACACCGCCACCACACCACCACCACACCACCGGGACTTTCACATTGGGAGATTTTCTTTAATAAATATAAAGGTCTGTGGGTTTGTTTAACTATTTGTAAGTTTGTATCACCTGCAGAAAATGCCATGAAAGCGTCGTTCTTTTTGAATTTGCCGTTCTCGTCCAGGAAGTGCTTGGGATTGACTTGATATGGGGTTTCAAATTTTGTCGGATCGCGGTGGACGGTGCAGAGAAGCGGGTAAATTTCGGTGTCCTAAAGGAGTGAGAAAATGAGCCGAATAGGAATTCATAAAAAATAATTATTATTTTGTCTATTGAGTCACTTATCGCTGTTCACAATATTTACAATCCAGCATGAAGCCCCACGGATTCCGCACCTTTGGAATAACGTATCCTTTAAACTCCACGTCCCTAGTCACCTGATGCGGAACATCGAAAGGAAGAAGATCAGAGAACCTGAGGACCTCGTGCATGACGGCCTCTGTGTACGGCATGTTGGCTCTGTCACTAAGATTGGGAATCCTGTCTCTTCCGATAACTTCATCAATTTCCAAGTGTAATTTCTCTGTGAATTTTTTTTTTACATTTTTAATAAAAACATAATTTTACAAAAAAATCCAATAAATTGAAATCAGTTAAATATTTCAAATAAATGAAAAGCCAAACGTTACAATAGAATGTTAAAGTGACACTACCACCAAAAAAATGAAATGTCCTTAAAGGGCCACTACCACCAAAAAAATGAAATGTCCTTAAAGGGCCGCTACCACCAAAAAATGAAATGTCCTTAAAGGGCCACTACCACCAAAAAAATGAAATGTCCTTAAAGGGCCACTACCACCAAAAAAATGAAATGTCCTTAAAGGGACACTACCACCAAAAAATGAAATGTCCTTAAAGGGCCACTACCACCAAAAAATGAAATGTCCTTAAAGGGCCGCTACCACCAAAAAATGAAATGTCCTTAAAGGGCCACTACCACCAAAAAAATGAAATGTCCTTAAAGGGCCACTACCACCAAAAAAATGAAATGTCCTTAAAGGGCCACTACCACCAAAAAAATGAAATGTCCTTAAAGGGCCGCTACCACCAAAAAATGAAATGTCCTTAAAGGGCCACTACCACCAAAAAAATGAAATGTCCTTAAAGGGCCACTACCACCAAAAAAATGAAATGTCCTTAAAGGGACACTACCACCAAAAAATGAAATGTCCTTAAAGGGACACTACCACCAAAAAATGAAATGTCCTTAAAGGGCCACTACCACCAAAAAAATGAAATGTCCTTAAAGGGCCGCTACCACCAAAAAATGAAATGTCCTTAAAGGGCCACTACCACCAAAAAAATGAAATGTCCTTAAAGGGCCACTACCACCAAAAAAATGAAATGTCCTTAAAGGGCCACTACCACCAAAAAAATGAAATGTCCTTAAAGGGCCGCTACCACCAAAAAATGAAATGTCCTTAAAGGGCCACTACCACCAAAAAATGAAATGTCCTTAAAGGGCCACTACCACCAAAAAATGAAACGTCCTTAAAGGGCCACTACCACCAAACAATGAAATGTCCTTAAAGGGACACTACCACCAAAAAAATGAAATGTCCTTATTGTGTTTATTTATGTTGCTGATATCTTAAATGTGTTTGTTTTTCTCTTGTATGTTTTGAGAATATTTTCCTCTATATTAGAAAACAAAGATAAGGGTAAGGTGCAAAATGTATTTGTGGTTAGAAAAATCCCAATAGGCACGATCGCCTATACACCCACACGTGCCGTCCCTAATTGCGACACTAACAGGGTTATTCAGAGAGTGTGAAAAGCAGGAGAATGAATGGAGAATGGAAAATTCTAGGTCAAAATAGCCGATTTGGAAAGTGAGATGAAAGGGAGAAGTTTTCTGGTTTGGTTATTTTGACCTAGAATTTGTCATTCTCCAGTCATTCTCCTGCTTTTCACCGCTCTCTGAATAACCCTGTAAGAGTATACAGAAAAAGTAAAAAAGAGGGGGTGTGGCTCTTCCCAGTGTAAAGAAAATTGTGAAGTATCGATCAGCTAATACTTAGCTTCAATCGGCTGTGCACTTCAATAAAGGTAGATTGAGAGTGCGGTCCAATATCGCTAGGAAAACGTGAGTGATTTACCCCTTGATTAAGGGCTGCAGAGTTTGGCGAGCCTCCGCCACGTTTCCCATGAGATATTCTGAAGAGCATATCGACCCAGGGAAGCCTCAGAGACTCGAGGGTTTGCAGACTGTGACCAGAATAGAGGAACAGCAGGCATAAAGGGGTGACAGAATGTGACGCAAGTCATTTTGGACTTTGGATGAATGGGTATGGAGGCATATTTCCTAGAGTGCAGACTTATAATCAATATCGGCCCATTGCCCTCTCTTGTGTGCAGAATGTTGTTATAATTGTAATTATGCAAGAATGCTCTTGTCTATCTGTTACTATCTGCTGATCAGATTAGTCTTCCAGTAAACCTGCTCTCAGAAAGGTGTAAATATTTGATAAACAGCTCCTCAAACATAATCTTCATTGTCAGACAAACATTGTCTGTTTTAACTGTAATCTGATTGTTAATCGCCATTGTCTTAACGTGTTTAGAAATGCTAAATAATGTTTAATGTAACTGCCTAATCTAACTGACCTAATGTAATTAGATTTCACCTTCCAAAAGGCAAATGTTTGTGCAATTATCTGTTTCAGCACAATTAGGTTCCCCTAGAAGATGTTGTGTGGGGTTTTGTGAATGTAAATGATGATCCCTGTTTGACCACATAAATATCTGTGTTTGTCCTTGATTAAACCAGTACTATTCTGACCCTGAAAAAAATGTATATACAAATATATATACAGTTTAGCGTGGGCGCCTACTAATTGAATGAACGTTAAATAAAGTGCTAGTAAGTAGTCGAATAAAGTGCTAATAAATAGTCAGATGCCGCCTATTAACATGGTTTAAAAACACATATAAAACAACCAAAATATGTGTCATAAATAGATAAAAATGTAGTAGACGGAACCAGACGGCGCATCAATTCTGAATGAGCTGATAAGTGAACATGTATATAATCGTGTCGATAATGCAAAAAAGCAGAAAAGTGCCGCAGTGCTTAATATTATTGCATCACATCACATCATTATTCCAAAGTGCGTATATATGAAGTAATCCCCAGAAAAAGTCCAATATGAGGTAAACCTATAAAAAGAAAGTGCTTAAGTTCGTAAATGTCCAATACTCAAGGAAAAAAGGGAAAGTTGGTCTTCTCTGAAGTGCTACTGTCAAATCCATTTGGTCATCAGTATTTCTCAGGGAGACAAGAAAAAAATATTGATAGTGCAGATAATCGTAGCGGGATTGGTCAAAAAATGTTGTAATAAGAGTATAAACCACTCACATTTATAAGAGCCTACAAAAGTCCCGGCTCAACGAAGGAAAGCCTCTGGCCATATACAGGGTGGCACTCCCTTCTTTTGTC
>RXON01004786.1:0-18180 GCA_009667805.1 Leptobrachium leishanense | reverse complement strand
AAACTACTCGGAAGAAACTACTGGGAGAAACTACTGGGAAGAAACTACTGGGAAGAAACTACTGGGAGAAACTACTGAGAAGAACAACTGGGAGAAACTACTGGGAAGAAACTACTGGGAAGAAACTACTGGGAGAAACTACTGACAAGAACAACTGGGAGAAACTACTGGGAGAAACTACTGGAACTACTGGGAGAAACTACTGGGAGAAACTACGGGGAGAAACTACTGGAAGAAACTACTGGGAAAAACTACTGGAAGAAACTACTGGGAGAAACTACTGGGAAGAAACTACTGGAAGAAACTACTGGGAGAAACTACTGGGAGAAACTACTGGAACTACTGGGAGAAACTACTGGAACTACTGGGAGAAACTACTGGGAGGAACTACTGGGAGGAACTACTGGGAGGAACTACTGGGAGGAACTACGGGGAGGAACTACTGGAACTACTGGGAGAAACTACTGGAACTACTGGGAGGAACTACTGGGAGGAACTACGGGGAGGAACTACGGGGAGGAACTACGGGGAGGAACTACTGGGAGGAACTACGGGGAGGAACTACGGGGAGAAACTACTGGGAAGAAACTACTGGGAAAAACTACTGGGAAGAAACTACTGGGAAGAAACTACTGGGAGAAACTACTGGGAGAAACTACTGGGAGGAACTACTGGGAGGAACTACTGGAAGAAACTACTGGGAGAAACTACTGGAAAAACTACTGGGAAGAAACTACTGGGAGAAACTACTGGGAAGAAACTACTGGGAGGAACTACTGGGAGAAACTACTGGGAGAAACAGGTAAAAATGTATTTTTTTCTATACATAATTTCCAATAAACTTTAATATGTGTGACTAGTACTTAATAAAAAAATACGATATAAAGTTGGGCAGTGGAGCGACCAAAGTGAAAAACATTATTAGCAAAACAAAAGATCCTTCTAGGACACTTTTTATTGAGGTTGTCAGAATATGCAGACCCAAACATTGTCAAAATGAACTTCAAAAATGGTACATTGATCATATTGTCATTGTAACTAATTGCAGAACCTTTTCAGTTCAATTTTACGCAACTTGAAGAACAGAATGAAATAATTATTGATAAAACATTTGGATTGTGTTATCCTCTAGATTGTAAGCTCCTATGAGCAGGATCCTCTACACCTCTCGTTTCCATCCTATGTCTGTTTATCTCATTCCCTTTGGTTATTGTAAAGCGATCCGGACACTGTTGGCGCTATATAAATGATGACAAGAATAATAATCCCTGCAAATCTGCCCTCTCCTGCCATACACTGCCTGCGTCCCCAGATATCTGCCAGTAACTGGAGATGATGGGAGTAGTATTCCCCCAGCAGCCAGAGATACAGGCTGCTGGCATTATACTGCCACCATCTCACCTGTACCTGTACCCCTGGCATCTCCTGGCTGAGAATGACAGGACTTTCAGTCCCAGCAGCACACAGTAGATAAGGTGATACTTCGCATTTCTTTAGGCTGTGACACATCATTCACTGAATACACACAGGCAGTGTGCGGCAAGAGAGGGCAGAGGATTTGCAGGGATTGTCTTCCTATATACACCTGCTGCAACGATCAGCAGCACCGAGTATTCCTGCAAACTGTACACAGGCTGTGTCAGGGGATTGGGTCATGCATACAGTGTAGAGTGGTTCAGATTATCTTTATACAGAAGTCTTAATGCCACAATATACTGCTGGTACAGGCTGAGGATACTGGGATTAATCCCCATAATTTGTGTTGAAGCATATAAAAAGGAATGGGGGATTGGGGGGCACCAGCCTGGGACCCTCTAATCCTGGGTGTCAGCAGGGTAATCTGTGCATGAATTCCAGAGTTATACTGAGTATGCAGCCATGGGGGAGCCTGGATTTACACTGCAACCTCGTGGGCACGCTAACGGAGAAACAAAATTATCTCATGGCCACGATTTGCTAGGACCTTGCACAACGTGGGAACCAGTTAATCCCCCCCCCCATCTGACACCAGCGGGGCTCCATACTGCAAACATTACTGAGTTTTATTGCTGTGGAACTCTGTGATACAGTAATGTGCTGTGTGTATCAAAGAGCTCCACAGCAATAAAACTCACACTCATACACACCGCACATTACTGGGAGTTTTATTGCTGTGGAGCTCTGTGATACAGCAATGTGTGGTGTGTATCACAGAGTTCCACAGCAATAAAACTCACAATAATGTGCAGTGTGTGTGTAAATCTGAGAGTCTAAAACCATGGGCAAATTGGGCAGTAATCGTGATGCATTGCGGAATCAAATCGCATTGAATCGTTGACCGGATAATTGTAATCGGATCGAATCGTGAGACCAGTGAAGATGCGCAGCCCTAGTTGATAAAGGAGTAAATGCTCTTCTGTTTGCACATTCAGGTGTGTAACTCTGCTTTTGTTCCAAAACCCTTCCCACATTCATGCCATGAAAATGACTTTGCATCAATGTGAATGAATAGATGTATGAATTCTCACATGTACAGTAAGACTACTATTTGTTCTAAAACATTTCTCACATTCAGAACAAGCAAACGGCTTCTCTCCTGTATGAATTCTCTCATGTGCAGTAAGCTCACATTTTGTTCTAAAACATTTCTCACATTCAAAACATGCAAATGGTTTCTCTCCTGTATGAAATCTCTCATGTACAGTAAGCTCACCCTTTGTTCTAAAACATTTCTCACATTCAGAACATGCAAATGGCTTCTCTCCTGTATGATGTCTCTCATGTTTAGTAAGATTACCCTTCAATATAAAACATTTCTCACATTCAGAACATGCAAACGGCTTCTGTCCTGTATGAATTCTGTCATGTGCAGTAAGATTACTTTTAGTACTAAAACATTTCCCACATTCAGAACATGCAAACGGCTTCTGTCCTGTATGAAATCTCTCATGTACAATAAGCTCACTCTTTGTTCTAAAACATTTCTCACATTCAGAACATGCAAATGGCTTCTCTCCTGTATGAATTCTCTCATGTGCAGCAAGCTCACCCTTTGTTCTAAAACATTTCTCACATTCAGAACATGCATACGGCTTCTCTCCTGTATGAACGCTCTCATGTACGGATAGATTACCCTTTGTAAGAAAACATTTCCCACATTCAGAACATGCAAACATCTTTTCTCTTATGTGAACTCTCCTGTGTATACCAAGACTTGCATTTGTGCTTAAACATTTCTCCCTTTCAGAGCATTGAAATGTTTTTGTTCCAATATGAGCTGTGTGAGTTTGGGGAAGTTCTGACCCATAAGAGACAGAATTTGTAAATTCAGAATGTACCAACATGTCTGAATAAGGATCATTTTCTTGGATAGTCCCATGTGACAGCTTGGAATTCTCTGGTTCTTTGTGGTTTTCTTGGAAATCCAGAGTTTCATCTTTGATTATTTCCTCTTGCTTTACTGACCGAGGCTTCATGAGGTTTTCTTCAACATATGATACGGAGTCCTCATAAATTATTCTTGCAGACATTTTCAGACTCTTGCTGTACTCCTGCAAAAGAATACAGTTTCTATAAGTGGTAAAGATCTCCCACACTCCTCAACCGTCACCTGCCCTGACCACTACACTTATCTCTGCCATAGACTAACTTACTCCTCCTCGACTCGGTAAGACCCCACGCTGCTATCTTCAGCTCTGGCACAACCCCAGACGCGCTACTTGCAACGATGCTCCACCACTGCAGAGCGGGCCTGGAGGAAATCCCGCTCTGAAGCTGATTTCATTCACTTCAAGCTTATTCCACGATCATACACCTCGGCCCTTCACTTGGCCAAACAATCCTTCTCGTCTCATATCTACTCTGTCCTCCAACCCTAAATTACTCTGGTCCACTTTCAAATCTTTCCTCTACCCACCCACCTCCCCTCTCATCTACCTTTAGCGCTCAGGACCTGGCAGATTATTTCTTAAATAAAACTCTCACTATCAGAAGAAACATCCCAACACAAGATAGTGATCCACCACCTCCACTCCAAGAAGCCCCCTCTGCTATTCTCTGCCGCTTCCTCCCAGGAAGCAAATTCCTTACTCTCCTCCTCAAATCTCGCGTGCCTGCTTGACCCCTATTCCCTCACATCTTATACCTCTACTCTCCTCCTCCCTCACCCCTGCTCTCACCCACATCTTCAACCTATCGCTCTCCACCGGCTCTGTCCCATCCACCTTCAAAGACGCGCAAGTTACTCCTATACTAAAGAAACCATCCCTCGATCCCAACTCTCCATCCAACTACCGTCCTGTATCACTGCTTTCGTTTACCTCTAAGCTCTTGGAAAAACTAGTTTTCAACCGTCTCTCCCTTTTCCTCTAATTCCCTACTCGACCCCCTGCAATCAGGCTTCCATCCCTTACACTCAACCGAAACTGCCCTCAAAGTCACCAATGACCTCCTAACTGCTAAAAACCACAGTCACTGTACTATTTTCATCCTGCTTGAACTCTCGGCTGCTTTTGACACTGTAGACCACCCCCTCCTTCTACAAACTCTCAGCTCTCTTAGTCTCTGTGACATGTGCACTCGCTTGGGTCAACTGCTATCTATCCAACAGATCCTTCTCCGAGTCCTTTGCTGGTAACTCCTCCTACTCATTGCCTCAAGGCTCTGTCCTAGGTCCTCTGCTCTTGTCTATCTACACCTCCTCCCTGGGCAAAATCATTAATGGCCATGGCTTCAATTACCACCTCTATGATGATGGTACTCAGATCTACCTCTCCACCCTTGATCTCTCTCCTTCTGTCCTTTCCAAAGTCAGCGACTGTTAATCTGCCATTTCTTCCTGGATGGCCTCTCACCACCTAAAGATTAATAGTTCGAAGACTGAGCTCCTACTAATTCCTCCTTCTAATGCCTCCACACCTCCTATCTCCCCATCAAGCGAGAATCGTTGTCTCTGAGTTACACTTGATTCGGCTCTTTCCTTCATCCCCCACATTCAATCTCTTGAATGAACAGAGGTTCATTCAAGTGTTTTCAATCAGGTATTGAAAACACCTGTGGATGTCACGGAGCAGCAATAAAGCATAATAAGCACCAATTAGGCAGCTTTAAAATGACTGTGATACTCAGCTCCTTCTAGACATTTACTGGTGTGGTTACAAACATGGTGAAGTCAAGAGAATGGTCCAGGAAGACAAGAGAAGAGGTGATTACTCTTCACAGGAAGGGCAATGGCTATAAGAAGATTGCAAAGATGTTAAACATACCAAGAGAGACCATAGGAAGCATCATTCGCAAATTCAAGGCAAAGGGCACTGTTGAAACGCTACCTGGTCGTGGCAGAAAGAAGATGCTGACTTCGACTGCTGTGCGCTACCTGAAGCGTAGAGTGGAGTAAAGTCCCCGTGTGACTGCTGAGGAACTGAGAAAAGATTTGTCAGATGTGGGTACTGAAGTTTCAGCTCAGACAATACGGCGCACACTGAGTAATGAAGGCCTCCATGCCAGAACTCCCAGGCGCACCCCCTTGCTGTCTCCAAAGAATAAAGAGTCGACTGCAGTATGCCAAAAGTCATGTGGACAAACCACAGAAGTTTTGGGATAGTGTTCTGTGGACTGTTGAAACAAAATTAGAACTGTTTGGGCCCATGGATCAATGCTATGTTTCAAGGAGGAAGAGCAAGGCCTATGAAGAAAAGAACACCTTGCCTACTGTGAAGCATGGCGGGGGGGTCAATCATGCTTTGGGGCTGTTTTGCTTCTGCAGGTACAGGGAAGCTTCAGCGTGTGCAAGGTACCATGAATTCTCTTCAGTACCAGGAGATATTGGATGACAATGTGATGCAGTCCGTCACAAACCTGAGGCTTGGGAGACGTTGGAGCTTTCAACAGGACAATGATCCCAAGCATACCTCCAAGTCCACTAGAGCATGGTTGCAGATTAAAGGCTGGAACATTTTGGAGTGGCCATCGCAGTCACCTGACTTAAATCCGATTGAGAACCTCTGGTGGGACTTAAAGAAAGCAGTTGCAGTGCGCAAGCCTAAGAATGTGACTGAACTGGAGGCTTTTGCTCATGACGAATGGGCGAAGATACCCGTAGATTGCTGCAAGACACTTGTGTCAAGCTATGCTTCACGTTTAAAAGCTGTTAGTACTTATAACTGTAAAAGGATGTTGTACTAAGATTGAATGTCACTTGGGGGTTGAATAAAACTGATAATGATGTGAGCACAGAAAAGACATTTGTGGTTATTTCATTATAAATGTTATGTTATATTTGTCTGACCTACACGTGCCTCTTTGATTTAATTGTAAGCAAGATGACTGATCAAAATCAATGTCAAACTGGCCAAAACACTCAATTTCCGTGGGGGTTGAATAATTTTGAACACAACTGTAGTTGGCCTCCCTCTCTCCCGCCTCTCCCCTCTACAATCCATTCTGAATGCCTCTGCCAGGCTCATCCACCTCACCCGCCGCTCGGTCTCTGCTACTCCTCTCTGCAAAGCCCTTCATTGGCTTCCCATCTACTTCAGAATTAAATTCAAAAATCCTTACCCTGACTTACAAAGCTCTCACTAACTCTGTCCCCACTAATCACCAAAATACCCCCCAGCACGCTCCCCAAGGTCAAACAATGACCTGAGCCTAGCTTCTCCCCACATCACCTCTTCCCATGATAGACTACAGGATTTCTCCCACGCAGCTCCCATCCTCTAGAACGCTCTCCCTGGTACTGTCAGACTTTCCCCTAAAGACATTCTTATTTAGGGAAGCCGACCACCTGACTCAACCAGTCCATCACTCTCACCTTGCAGTCCATCACTCTCACCTTGCAGTCCATCACTCTCACCTTGCAGTCCTCTCCTCCTGTTTCCACCCACAACCCTTCTAGATTGTGAGTTCCCACAGGAATAGGGCCCTCGTTTCCTCCTGTACTGGTTTGTCAAATGTTGTTCAATGTTTCATAACCTGTTCTATATTGCGCAAATTGTACAGCGCTGCAGAATATGCTGGCGCTATATAACTAAAGAACAATAATAATAAAGACTATGTAATAACTTGAAGGTTGCGCAGGTTTGGTCATTATGTGGATGGTGTCTTACCCTCAATTCCAGAAGTGTCAGGCAGTCACAGAAAGAAGAAAAAAAGGGGCATAAGTAATGAAAAAGAAGAGCAGTAATGGAGGTGACAAAGACATCACCTTCCCTGTAGGTGCTGATGCAAATGTCAATGACCCCAACATGTACCAGAGAAAATCCCTCTCCTTTTAAGTCTATTTTGGCTCCGTGTTTCAGAGGGGTGAGAGGTTCAGGATCTTCAACACTAGCGTGCGCAGCCTGTAGCGCCGGGGTGTGACACATGGAACATTTATTAATTGGAACCTTATGTCTAGATTTAAGATTTTGCACAAAATGCAGATTTTTCATTAGAAATAACAAGCCTGTAATACAGAGATACCGTCAGATTTTATGCTATTCATCATGAACCAGATAAAGGGAAATAGAAAATGTCAATATGGGAGATGAAAGAGGACCTCTTCACCCACCATTAGGGTGTGTCTGGGCACACTAAGCACACCCCCTGTGCACGCCTATGGTTTCCAATTTGTCACGATTGATTGAGGCTCACTAGTGCTTTATATCCACTCCAGACATTTAACCTCTTGTCTGGCAAAGATTCACCTCTTTCCTGAAACATTTAACCCTATACTTACTAATAGGGCACAAATAACCCATTCCCTGCCAGAAAGCTCCATATCAGTGATTGTGGCCCTGCAGGGGGTGATTGTCACACAGGGGCTTCTTATAGACTAAGCGCCGCCTTATTCCCATGGCTGGGAGACATTTCATTGCTGAATTCACACACATCATTATACAGCGGATACAGCTTATAATCAGCAATATATGCATTTACTTACAAGAAGCCGCTCACTCCCAGCACCCTCAGCCTGGATCTCCTCTCTGGATTCACCAGCTGGATCTGCCGCCTCACAGGGCTCAGGACACAAAGGGTTAATGAATGGCCTGATCACAGTGCTGTGTCTCCCTCCCTGTCCCTCAGTGCTGGATCCAGCCACCTCACAGCTCAGTGTCCCCCATTCCCCTCCCCCAGCATCACGTGTGCCCTGCAGCCAGTCACATGAGCTGTGATGTCATCAGAGTGCGCCCCTCCCCCTGTGTTGCTGCAGGAGATGGTGTGTGTGAGAAGCTGAGCCTCAAACCTGAAAAAAGGTAAAGGATCCAACACCATCTCACAACCCCCACTGAATATTACACACATACAGCACACACCGTTATATACAGAGCACGCGCACACATACAGCACACACCGTTATATACAGAGCACGCGCACACATACAGCACACACCGTTATATACAGAGCACGCGCACACATGCAGCACACACCGTTATATACAGAGCACGCGCACACACATACAGCACACACCGTTATATACAGAGCACGCGCACACATACAGCACACACCGTTATATACAGAGCACGCGCACACATACAGCACACACCGTTATATACAGAGCACGCGCACACATACAGCACACCACCGTTATATACAGAGCACGCGCACACATACAGCACACACCGTTATATACAGAGCACGCGCACATATACAGCACACACCGTTATATACAGAGCACGCGCACACACCGTTATATACAGAGCACGCGGACACACCGTTATATACAGAGCACGCGCACACACCGTTATATACAGAGCATGTGCACACATACAGCACACACCGTTATATACAGAGCACGCTCACACATACAGCACACACCGTTATATACAGAGCACGCGCACACATACAGCACACACCGTTATATAAAGAGCACGCGCACACATGCAGCACACACCGTTATATACAGAGCACGCGCACACATACAGCACACACCGTTATATACAGAGCATGTGCACACATACAGCACACACCGTTATATACAGAGCACGCGCACACATACAGCACACACCGTTATATAAAGAGCACGCGCACACATGCAGCACACACCGTTATATACAGAGCACGCGCACACATACAGCACACACCGTTATATACAGAGCACGCGCACACATACTGTGATGCCTCTCCTTATGGTCTGGGCGCTGTTCTTTTCCCACATTCCTACCGGATGGCTCTGAGAAACCGGTGGCCTTCGCCTCCAGATCCTTGACGAAGACAGAGAGCAATTACTCTCAAATGATAAAGAGGCACTTGCATTGATATGGGCAATTCGGAAGTTTCACCTTTACCTGTATGGTAGAGAAGTTTACCATATTAACGGATCATAAACCGCTTCTTCAAAATTTTTAGCCCTGACAAAGGAATCTCTCAGACAACTGCAGCCCGTCTCCAGCGCTACGCCCTGTTCTGGGAGCATACAGCTACCGCATACAGTATCGAAGTCATGATGACAATGCAAATGCAGATGCAATGTCCCGTCTCACAGAACTGCCTCTAGAGTCGACACCATCAGTCAAGAGTTGTAGGTACACCACCTCACACCTCCTTACTTCCAGAGAGATAGCAGCCCATACTGTGAAGGATACCCTTCTGACAAACGTGCTTACCTTTATACGAGACGGCTGGCCTGCGACGGTATCACAGGAACATGAACCTTACTACAGGAAGCGAATGGAATTGTTTGTGAAGGATAATTGTGTCTTATGGGGAGACCGAGTGGTCATTCCAAAAACCCTCCAGAGACACATCTTGGACTTGCTACATACTGGTCACCCTGGAACCACGCGGATGAAACAGAAAGCAAGGGGCTATGTGTGTGGGCATGTCAATGCTATGCAAACTGCCTCCTCGAGGATGCATTCAACCCTGGACTTGGCCCACGGTTCCCTGGTTTCGCCTTCACTTGGATTTTGCGGGTCCCATAAGGGGACAAACCTTCTTGATTATAATTGATGCCCACTCAAAATGGCCAGAGGTCATTCCAGTTACCCAGCTGACTACAAAGGCAACAGTTGCCATATTATTGCATCTTTTTGCTTCGTTTGGGTATCCCAGGGAGATTGTCACAGATAATGGTGCCCAATTCACAAGTCAGGAGTTCCAGAGTTTTGTTACGGTGCATAATATCAAGCACAAATTAACCGCCCCCTATCACCCAGCCACCAATGGCAAGCAGAGCGGTTTGTACAAACTTTCAAGAACTATTTCAAGGCCTCAGTGGCTGTGACTAGCCAGAGGTCCATATCGCCTCAGCAGTTAGACTCTTTCCTGTTTACTTACAGAACTACCACACATGCCACCACTGGTACGACACCAGCTGAGCTTATGTTGGGAAGACAGCCATGGACTGCTTTTGACATTCTTCGCCCTCAGACCGTTCATGAACATGTATTACAATCCAAGAAAAGATGGTGAAGTCCAAAGAGTCTCCTGTTTTTGCAACCCACCAGGAGGTCTGGACTCGATCGTATGGATCTGCCAACAGTCGGTGGCTGCCTGCTACCGTTGCAGAATCTTTGGGACCCAGATGTACAGAGTCCGCCTGGAAGATGGTTCCATTACCAGACGACATGTAGACCAGCTACGGTCTCGTTTACGGGTGCCTGAACCCTTAACGTCCCAACGCTACGGGGTCCGGTGTCCACATCTAATGCGTCGGAGGACATCTGGAATGGTGTCTGGGTTGACTCGGAAACTTTGGACTCGTCTCCTGTGGGTATTTTGTGACTCTGGTTCAGAGGTTCCCCCTGACCCCTCTGTACCCTCCTTGACCCCACCAGTTGATCTTTCATCCAATCCTACTGCCTCCAACACCCCGCCTGCTGGTGGACGTCCCCAACGTCACCGACGCCCTCCTGACCGCTTACTTCTTCAAGAACGGATAAGAGACTTCCGTCGGTCCTCGCGTAGGGCCAGAAAGATGTGGATGATGATTTGGCCCCGCAATTTTCTTCAGAAGACTAGTCATCAGTTTTTCAGTGACACTCTCCAAGTTCCTCAGATGAACTGTGTTCGATTGTTCTGGTTGTTGATTTGTTACTAGGTTTTTTTATGTGTTCTGGTTTTGTTTTGGGGTGGGGAGAGAAGGTGTTATAGCTGACTATACTAAACCTGTGCTATCACTTTAACTAGTGGCTCCGCCCAGGATGACACAGGTCAGAGGGCACAGCAGCCATCTTCAGGGTCAGTCAGTGTGATGCAGTAATGAAGGCAGATGCATGATCCTGTGTTCCTGCAGTTATCCAAGCCTGTATATAACAGTAAGTGTCCTGCAATAAAGCAATGGTGAACCTGACAGCCCAGCCTCATATCTGAACAAGCAGAGATCATAACACATACAGCACACACCGTTATATAAAGAGCACGCGCACACATGCAGCACACACCGTTATATACAGAGCACGCGCACACATACAGCACACACCGTTATATACAGAGCATGTGCACACATACAGCACACACCGTTATATACAGAGCACGCTCACACATACAGCACACACCGTTATATACAGAGCACGCGCACACACCGTTATATACAGAGCACGCGCACACATACAGCACACACCGTTATATACAGAGCACGCGCACACTTACAGCACACACAGTTATATACAGAGCACGCGCACACATACAGCACACACCGTTATATACACACAGCACGCGCACACATACAGCACACACCGTTATATACAGAGCACGCGCACACATACAGCACACACCGTTATATACAGAGCACGCGCACACATACAGCACACATACAGAACACACCGTTATATACAGAGCACGCGCACACATACAGCACACACCGTTATATACAGAGCACGCGCACACATACAACACACCGTTATATACAGAGCACGCGCACACATACAGCACACACCGTTATATACAGAGCACGCGCACACATACAGCACACACCGTTATATACAGAGCACGCGCACACATACAGCACACACCGTTATATACAGAGCACACGCACACATACAGCACACACCGTTATATACAGAGCACACGCACACATACAGCACACACCGTTATATACAGAGCACACGCACACATACAGCACACACCGTTATATAAAGAGCACGCGCACACATGCAGCACACACCGTTATATACAGAGCACGCGCACACATACATACAGCACACACCGTTATATACAGAGCACGCTCACACATACAGCACACACCGTTATATACAGAGCACGCGCACACATACAGCACACACCGTTATATACAGAGCACGCGCACACATACAGCACACCACCGTTATATACAGAGCACGCGCACACATACAGCACACACCGTTATATACAGAGCACGCGCACATATACAGCACACACCGTTATATACAGAGCACGCGCACACACCGTTATATACAGAGCACGCGGACACACCGTTATATACAGAGCACGCGCACACACCGTTATATACAGAGCATGTGCACACATACAGCACACACCGTTATATACAGAGCACGCTCACACATACAGCACACACCGTTATATACAGAGCACGCGCACACATACAGCACACACCGTTATATAAAGAGCACGCGCACACATGCAGCACACACCGTTATATACAGAGCACGCGCACACATACAGCACACACCGTTATATACAGAGCATGTGCACACATACAGCACACACCGTTATATACAGAGCACGCGCACACATACAGCACACACCGTTATATAAAGAGCACGCGCACACATGCAGCACACACCGTTATATACAGAGCACGCGCACACATACAGCACACACCGTTATATACAGAGCACGCGCACACATACAGCACACACCGTTATATAAAGAGCACACGCACACATACAGCACACACCGTTATATACAGAGCACACGCACACATACAGCACACACCGTTATATACAGAGCACACGCACACATACAGCACACACCGTTATATAAAGAGCACGCGCACACATGCAGCACACACCGTTATATACAGAGCACGCGCACACATACAGCACACAGCGTTATATACAGAGCACGCGCACACATACAGCACACACCGTTATATACAGAGCACACGCACACATACAGCACACACCGTTATATACAGAGCACACGCACACATACAGCACACACCGTTATATACAGAGCACACGCACACATACAGCACACACCGTTATATACAGAGCACACGCGCACAATACAGCACACACCGTTATATAAAGAGCACGCGCACACATGCAGCACACACCGTTATATACAGAGCACGCGCACACATACATACAGCACACACCGTTATATACAGAGCACGCTCACACATACAGCACACACCGTTATATACAGAGCACGCGCACACATACAGCACACACCGTTATATACAGAGCACGCGCACACATACAGCACACCACCGTTATATACAGAGCACGCGCACACATACAGCACACACCGTTATATACAGAGCACGCGCACATATACAGCACACACCGTTATATACAGAGCACGCGCACACACCGTTATATACAGAGCACGCGGACACACCGTTATATACAGAGCACGCGCACACACCGTTATATACAGAGCATGTGCACACATACAGCACACACCGTTATATACAGAGCACGCTCACACATACAGCACACCGTTATATACAGAGCACGCGCACACATACAGCACACCGTTATATAAAGAGCACGCGCACACATGCAGCACACACCGTTATATACAGAGCACGCGCACACATACAGCACACACCGTTAATACAGAGCATGTGCACACATACAGCACACACCGTTATATACAGAGCACGCGCACACATACAGCACACACCGTTATATAAAGAGCACGCGCACACATGCAGCACACACCGTTATATACAGAGCACGCGCACACATACAGCACACACCGTTATATACAGAGCACGCGCACACATACAGCACACACCGTTATATAAAGAGCACGCGCACACATGCAGCACACACCGTTATATACAGAGCACGCGCACACATACAGCACACACCGTTATATACAGAGCATGTGCACACATACAGCACACACCGTTATATACAGAGCACGCTCACACATACAGCACACACCGTTATATACAGAGCACGCGCACACACCGTTATATACAGAGCACGCGCACACATACAGCACACACCGTTATATACAGAGCACGCGCACACTTACAGCACACACAGTTATATACAGAGCACGCGCACACATACAGCACACACCGTTATATACACAGCACGCGCACACATACAGCACACACCGTTATATACAGAGCACGCGCACACATACAGCACACACCGTTATATACAGAGCACGCGCACACATACAGCACACCACCGTTATATACAGAGCACGCGCACACATACAGCACACACCGTTATATACAGAGCACGCGCACACATACAGCACACGTTATATACAGAGCACGCGCACACATACAGCACACACCGTTATATACAGAGCACGCGCACACATACAGCACACACCGTTATATACAGAGCACGCGCACACATACAGCACACACCGTTATATACAGAGCACGCGCACACATACAGCACACACCGTTATATACAGAGCACGCGCACACTTACAGCACACCGTTATATACAGAGCACGCGCACACATACAGCACACACCGTTATATACACAGCACGCGCACACATACAGCACACACCGTTATATACAGAGCACGTGCACACATACAGCACACACCGTTATATACAGAGCACGCGCACACATACAGCACACACCGTTATATACAGAGCACGCGCACACATACAGCACACACCGTTATATACAGAGCACGCGCACATATACAGCACACACCGTTATATACAGAGCACGCGCACACACCGTTATATACAGAGCACGCGGACACACCGTTATATACAGAGCACGCGCACACACCGTTATATACAGAGCACGCGCACACATACATACAGTACACACTGTTATATACAGAGCACGCGCACACATACAGCACACACCGTTATATACAGAGCACGCGCACACATACAGCACACACCGTTATATACAGAGCACGTGCACACATACAGCACACACTGTTATATACAGAGCACGCGCACACATACAGCACACACCGTTATATACAGAGTACGCACACACCGTTATATACAGAGCACGCACGCACACACATACAGCACACACCGTTATATACAGAACGCACACATACAGCACACACCGTTATATACAGAACGCACACATACAGCACACACCGTTATATACAGAACGCACACATACAGCACACACCGTTATATACAGAACGCACACATACAGCACACACCGTTATATACAGAGCACACGCGCACACATACAGCACACACCGTTATATACAGAGCACGCGCACACATACAGCACACACCGTTATATACAGAGCACGCGCACACATACAGCACACACCGTTATATACAGAGCACGCGCACACATACAGCACACACCGTTATATACAGAGCACGCGCACACATACAGCACACACCGTTATATACAGAGCACGCGCACACATACAGCACACACCGTTATATACAGAGCACGCGCACACATACAGCACACACCGTTATATACAGAGCACGCGCACACATACAGCACACACCGTTATATACAGAGCACGCGCACACATACAGCACACACCGTTATATACAGAGCACGCGCACACATACAGCACACACCGTTATATACAGAGCACGCGCACACATACAGCACACACCGTTATATACAGAGCACGCGCACACATACAGCACACACCGTTATATACAGAGCACGCGCACACATACAGCACACACCGTTATATACAGAGCACGCGCACACATACAGCACACACCGTTATATACAGAGCACACACACATACAGCACACACCGTTATATACAGAGCACGCGCACACATACAGCACACACCGTTATATACAGAGCACACACACATACAGCACACACCGTTATATACAGAGCACGCACACATACAGCACACACCGTTATATACAGAGCACGCGCACACATACAGCACACACCGTTATATACAGAGCACGCGCACACATACAGCACACACAGACTATATTGGTTATTCACAAAGTAATGAAATGTTGGTGCAGTTTGTTGATTCCATTTCGCCGACTCTGCATAAAATGCGTCTAAATAATAAAAAACTCCTTTTAAAAAATAATAAAAATGTCTTTTACAGAATCGAAAAATAAACACTTTTACAATAGAAAAACATCTAAAAGACGCAAAATATACAAAAAAAATTTCAATTTCGCTGCGGCTGAAGATAGTGACGTTTCCTCTTTTTCACACTTGTTTGTATTGATCTTGGATTACCTGTAACCCCTACATCTCCTTTAACCCCTGCCTCTCCTTTAACCCCTGTAGCTCCATCCCCTTTGTGTCCTGAGCCCTGTGAGGCGGCAGATCCAGCTGGTGAATCCAGAGAGGAGATCCAGGCTGAGGGTCCTGGGAGTGAGCGGCTTCTTGTAAGTAAATGCATATATTGCTGATTATAAGCTGTATCCGCTGTATAATGATGTGTGTGAATTCAGCAATGAAATGTCTCCCAGCCATGGGAATAAGGCGGCGCTTAGTCTATAAGAAGCCCCTGTGTGACAATCACCCCCTGCAGGGCCACAATCACTGATATGGAGCTTTTTGGCAGGAAATGGGTTAATGTGCTGTCAGTGAGTGAAGAGTTAAATCACATAGTTGCTAACTGTCCCCAGTTTTCTGGGAGGGGCCGTCTGAGTTTTTACTTGGTGTCCTGGGGGTTAATGTTTCAGGGTTTAGCTCCTGGTGGTCTGGGCAAAAGCAGCCCCAAACTCCCCCCTCTAGACTGCTAGCAAGGGGGGGGGGTGTCACCTGAATGCAAAGCACCTTTGTGTTCTCGGGAGGGGGGGCACTTTACCGTTTTCAACCCCTTCACTGCTGAACTATTTAACACACACACCCTTCGTGTGCTGAACTCATTTTCACAATTTTGCAAATTATATTTAAATACGGTTTAGGCTGGGGTCAGACCAGCGCACTTTTAACGTGCGTTCTGGCGCACATAATTACGGCCGCACTAGCAGCAAATGACGGGCAATGACGGCCAATATACGATGTACGGCCGCACAAAAGTCCGGCCGTGCAAGGCAAGTGGAATTTGAACGCATTTTTTTGAGAACGCTGAACCGCTAGTACTGACGTACAGAGTGCGCAGCTGCGGCATAGCGGCGTGTTTGCGTGATTAGGAGATGTCAGACGCTGCTAATGTCCAGCCTACATAACGTCCAGACGCAAAAAGAGTTTTATTGACGATCCGTACAAAATCACGCCCGAAAATCTGCGTCGTCTGACCGTTTTTGCGCATTCCGTGAAAAAATACGTCAATGCGTTCGGACGCACTTTTTCACGTTCGCGGGGAAAAATGCTTTCGTCTGACCCTAGCCTTAAGGCTTATTTTTTATTACAGGACCCAGACAAATTATATATCGTTTCTTTATAACAGGTTCAGCACATGTCATTACTATGGAGTCTATTCACAAAGCACAGAAATAGTTACATTTCAGCTCAATTCAGCGATTTGCGTTTTGTTGAAACTTCAGTGAATTCGTCATTTACCAAATGTTCACCGAATTTCACCGAAAATGGAGTCACTGAAGCAGTTATCGGACATTGGCGAATAGCGACGAATGGGAAGAAAATGAGTCTGTCTCCTCTTTAATAGGAGATTAAATCAATAAAAATGTGTCTAATAAAAAAAAACTCCTTTATAAAATAATAAAAGTCTGTTACAGAAAAGAAAAGTTTTCTAAAAATAATATAAAAAGGGCTTTATTACAATCCCCGCGCTAATCCGGGGGCGGTAGGGAGAAAAAACTGCGCCTGCGGTATTCCCCCTACCGTCCCCGGTTTAGCGGGGGATTACAATGCAGGAGCAAAAAATGCTGCCTGCATTGTTTTCGCCCGCTAAGCGCAGCTGCGCGCCTCCTCTCAATGGAGCATATAGGAGTCCATTGAGAGACACGCCGGCGGTCACATGACCAGCTGGATCTCGCCTTGCAAGATCCGGTTGGTTGGCGTAGGGATACGCAGGGAGAGACTGGGTGGATTTTTCCCCCAGTCTTTCCCTGATCCCGCCGGCCGGAGGAGGCGAGCGGAGCCGTGGTCCTCGCCGCGGGACAGAGGGTGAGTATCTGTTCCTTTTTTTTTCTTAAGGCTGGTGTTAATGGATTGTACAGAAGCGGAATCCGTTAACAC
>RXON01004785.1:0-15475 GCA_009667805.1 Leptobrachium leishanense | reverse complement strand
CGCCTACCGGATCCCGGAAGCAGTCCGCGAGTCTATGCGGGCCGAGATCCGGGAGATGTTGGAGCTGGGGGTCATTGAGCCGTCGGCCAGCCCATGGCGTCGCCCGTGGTCCTGGTGCCCAAAAAGGACGGTACAACCAGGTTCTGCGTCGACTATCGGCGGATAAACGACTGTACTGTTACGGACGCTTATCCGATGCCCCGAGTCGACGAGTTGCTAGATCAGATCTCCGGGGGTCATTTTCTGACCACGGTGGATCTGTGCAAGGGGTATTGGCACAGATCCACTCCTTGCCGAGGAGGCGACCCCGAAGTCGGCCTTCATCACCCCGTTCGGCCTGTACCAGTTTCGAGTCATGCCGTTCGGGATGAAGAACGCCCCTGCTACCTTCCAGCGGTTAATCGATCGCCTCCTCGATGGCCTCCAGGGATTCGCTTGCGCGTACCTGGATGATATAGCCATCTATAGCCAGACCTGGGAGGAACACCTGGACCATGTAGGGACTGTCCTGGGCCGGATTAGGGACGCCAACCTGACCCTGAAGCCGGAGAAGTGTAAGGTGGGGATGGCCGAGGTGCAGTATCTGGGCCACCGGGTGGGGTGGCGGGATACAACGGCCGGAGCCCGCGAAGATAGAGGCTATCCTCGATTGGCCCACCCCGTGACCAAGACCCAGGTCCTGGCCTTTCTGGGTACCGCGGGGTACTACAGAAAATTTGTACCCCATTACAGTGACCTGGCCAAACCCCTGACTGATCTGACCAAGAAATCCCTGCCCCGCCAAGTCCTGTGGTCCCCGAGTGCGAACAGGCCTTCCGGCAGCTGAAGGCCGCCCTGACCCAAGCGCCCCTGCTGGCAGCTCCCAACTATAATAAACGTTTTATTGTCCACACAGACGCGTCCATGTTCGGACTGGGAGCTGTCCTGAGTCAAGTGGGGGACGACGGGGGGGACCATCCGGTGGCGTTTATTAGCCGGAAGTTGTTGCCACGAGAGGTGGGATATGCTGCAGTGGAGAAGGAGTGCCTGGCCCTGGTCTGGGCCCTACGGAAGCTCCAACCCTACGTCTACGGTCGGTCCTTCACCGTGATGACCGACCAATAACCCCTTGGTATGGCTCAACCGAGTGGCGGGGGAGAACGGCCGCCTGTTGCGGTGGAGCCTGGCTCTCCAACCCTTCAACTTTTCCATCCAATATCGGCCCGGGTCGCAGAACGGTAACGCAGATGGGTTATCGCGACAGTCGGCCCGGGAACCAGGGGATTGGGAAGCCCCGACTACCTCGGTACGACCCGGTGGGGTCCAACCGAGTGCGTCGGACCTTGGGGAGGGGAGGGAGTGTCACGGGATGGCCAGCACCCTCAGCCAGGGCGGTTGCAGTGACAGTGGGGACATGGACACTTGGGTGTGGTGGCACGCACCCCGTTTACCAGTTTTTATTTAGATGTGACATTGTGTGGTGTTAATAAAGTGTTCCCCGTTGGTTTATGGTGTAATGACTTTTCCCTTTGTTTGCCTTGCTCGCCGCCATTTTCCGATCCTTGTGGCGCAGTTGGAATTCTCGTTTCGGAAAATGGCCGATTCGAACCATCCGGTTCGAATCGTAAAACGGCCGATTCGGACCATCCGGTCCGAATTGGTGACTCCCTGAAGGCCAAGGGCCAATGGTCCTGGGAGGGCGGGCAAGGAGTCCCATTGTATTCTAATTGTGTGCAGAGGTAATAAATGCTTGGACTGTAAATAAAAAAGCCAGATTCTGCAGTACATTCAGCTTTGACTGGTGTGTCTTTATTCTCCGCCGTATTTTCGGATCTGAGTGTCCCCCGCGGCCTCAGAGTACGGTGCCCACTCGGATACGATCCGAATCGAGCGCTCTGACCCTGCATCGAGTATCAGGGCAGAGGCGCTGCTCAGGAAGATTCGGTCGGAGGAAGACGGAGATCCGAACCGAACGGCCCCGCCGGGAACCGCGCTTCGGCATTGCGGTAAGACCCGAACTCTCCACCAGTCCCGCCATATCCGAAACTCCCTCCCATACCGATCCGAAGCCCTCCAGTTCCGATCCGACCCGCCATCCCTTCCCGACTCGAAACCTTCACCGCCCAAGATCCGAAAAGACACCCGCCCCCGGATCGGAAACGTTTCCCGCATAAGATCCGAAACGTTTCCCCATAAGATCCGAATCTTTCTCCGCGGCTGCCAGGGCCGATTCCCACAGGCGTCCCACACCCGCCAGGTCAGGGAACCAGTTGCTCGGGACGCTGAGTGCTGCGCGCCTCAGTGGTCGGACTGGTTCCAGGCAGGGGTCCCCTCCACCGCCCGCTAACCCTACCCTAGGGTCACGCCAGGCCGCACGAGACGCCGAGTGTGCGCCACTCGGTAGTCGGGCCAGCGGTAAGCGACGGGGTCACGCAGATAGAGCACACCCGCAGGCGGAACAACATCTCCATTCCGTCATACGGGGGATGGTGGAGGGGATGATTTTTAGTATGCGGGGGAGGATTTTTAGTATGCGGGGGATGTGGAGGGGATGATTTTTAGTATGCGGGGATGGTGGAGGGGTTGATTTTTAGTATGCGGGGGATGATTTTTAGTATGCGGGGGATGGTGGAGGGGATGATTTTTAGTATGCGGGGGTGATGGAGGGTTGATTTTTAGTATGCGGGGGAGGATTTTTAGTATGCGGGGATGGTGGAGGGGATGATTTTTAGTATGCGGGGGATGGTGGAGGGGATGATTTTTAGTATGCGGGGGATGGTGGAGGGGATGATTTTTAGTATGCGGGGGATGGTGGAGGGGTTGATTTTTAGTATGCGGGGGAGGATTTTTAGTATGCGGGGGATGTGGAGGGGATGATTTTTAGTATGCGGGGGATGGTGGAGGGGTTGATTTTTAGTATGCGGGGGATGATTTTTAGTATGCGGGGGATGGTGGAGGGGATGATTTTTAGTATGCGGGGGATGATTTTTAGTATGCGGGGGATGGTGGAGGGGATGATTTTTAGTATGCGGGGGATGGTGGAGGGGATGATTTTTAGTATGCGGGGGATGGTGGAGGGGATGATTTTTAGTATGCGGGGGATGGTGGAGGGGATGATTTTTAGTATGCGGGGGATGGTGGAGGGGATGATTTTTAGTATGCGGGGATGGTGGAGGGGATGATTTTTAGTATGTGGGGGATGGTGGAGGGGATGATTTTTAGTATGCGGGGGATGGTGGAGGGATGATTTTTAGTATGTGGGGGATGGTGGAGGGGATGATTTTAGTATGCGGGGGGTGGTGGAGGGGTTGATTTTTTAGTATGTGGGGATGGTGGAGGGGTTGATTTTTATATGCGGGGGATGGTGGAGGGGATGATTTTTAGTATGCGGGGGATGGTGGAGGGGATGATTTTTAGTATGCGGGGATGATTTTTAGTATGTGGGGGATGGTGGAGGGGTTGATTTTTAGTATGCGGGGGATGGTGGAGGGGATGATTTTTAGTATGCGGGGGATGGTGGAGGGGATGATTTTTAGTATGCGGGGATGGTGGAGGGGATGATTTTTAGTATGCGGGGGATGGTGGAGGGGATGATTTTTAGTATGCGGGGGATGGTGGAGGGGATGATTTTTAGTATGCGGGGGAGGGTGGAGGATGATTTTTAGTATGTGGGGGATGGTGGAGGGGATGATTTGTATGCGGGGGATGGTGGAGGGGATGATTTTTAGTATGCGGGGGATGGTGGAGGATGATTTTTTAGTATGCGGGGATGATTTTTTAGTATGTGGGGGATGGTGGAGGGGATGATTTTTAGTATGCGGGGGATGGTGGAGGGGTTGATTTTTAGTATGCGGGGGATGATTTTTAGTATGCGGGGGATGGTGGAGGGGATGATTTTTAGTATGTGGGGGATGGTGGAGGGGATGATTTTTAGTATGTGGGGGATGGTGGAAGGGATGATTTTTTAGTATGCGGGGATGGTGGAGGGGATGATTTTTAGTATGTGGGGGATGGTGGAGGGGATGATTTTGAGTATGCGGGGGATGGTGGAGGGGATGATTTTTAGTATGCGGGGATGGTGGAGGGGATGATTTTTAGTATGCGGGGGATGATTTTTTAGTATGTGGGGGATGGTGGAGGGGATGATTTTTAGTATGCGGGGGATGGTGGAGGGGATGATTTTTAGTATGCGGGGATGGTGGAGGGGATGATTTTTAGTATGCGGGGGATGATTTTTAGTATGTGGGGATGGTGGAGGGGATGATTTTTAGTATGCGGGGGATGGTGGAGGGGATGATTTTTAGTATGTGGGGGATGGTGGAGGGGATGATTTTTAGTATGCGGGGGGTGGTGGAGGGTTGATTTTTAGTATGTGGGGGATGGTGGAGGGGTTGATTTTTAGTATGCGGGGGATGGTGGAAGGGATGATTTTTAGTATGTGGGGGATGGTGGAGGGGATGATTTTGAGTATGCGGGGATGGTGGAGGGGATGATTTTTAGTATGCGGGGGATGGTGGAGGGGATGATTTTTAGTATGCGGGGATGATTTTTAGTATGTGGATGGTGGAGGGGATGATTTTTAGTATGCGGGGGATGGTGGAGGGATGATTTTTAGTATGCGGGGGATGGTGGAGGGGATGATTTTTAGTATGCGGGGGATGATTTTTAGTATGTGGGGGATGGTGGAGGGATGATTTTTTAGTATGCGGGGGATGGTGGAGGGGATGATTTTTAGTATGTGGGGGATGGTGGAGGGGATGATTTTTAGTATGCGGGGGATGGTGGAGGGGATGATTTTTAGTATGCGGGGGATGGTGGAGGGGATGATTTTTATAGCGGGGGATGGTGGAGGGGATGATTTTTAGTATGCGGGGGATGGTGGAGGGTTGATTTTTAGTATGCGGGGGATGATTTTTTAGTATGCGGGGGATGGTGGAGGGGATGATTTTTAGTATGCGGGGATGGTGGAGGGTTGATTTTTAGTATGCAGGGGATGGTGGAGGGGATGATTTTTAGTATGCGGGGGATGGTGAAGGGGATGATTTTTAGTATGTGGGGATGGTGTAGGGGTTGATTTTTAGTATGCGGGGGATGGTGGAGGGGATGATTTTTAGTATGCGGGGGATGATTTTTAGTATGCGGGGGATGGTGGAGGGGATGATTTTTAGTATGCGGGGGATGGTGGAGGGGTTGATTTTTAGTATGCGGGGGATGATTTTTAGTATGCGGGGGATGGTGGAGGGGACGATTTTTAGTATGCGGGGGATGGTGGAGGGTTGATTTTTTAGTATGCGGGGGATGGTGGAGGGGACGATTTTTAGTATGCGGGGGATGGTGGAGGGGATGATTTTTAGTATGTGGGGGATGGTGGAGGGGATGATTTTGAGTATGCGGGGGATGGTGGAGGGGATGATTTTTAGTATGCGGGGGATGGTGGAGGGGTTGATTTTTAGTATGCAGGGGATGGTGGAGGGGATGATTTTTAGTATGCGGGGGATGGTGGAGGGGATGATTTTTAGTATGTGGGGGATGGTGGAGGGGATGATTTTGAGTATGCGGGGGATGGTGGAGGGGATGATTTTAATTATGCGGGGGATGGTGGAGAGGATGATTTTTAGTATGTGGGGGATGGTGGAGGGGATGATTTTGAGTATGCGGGGATGGTGGAGGGGATGATTTTTAGTATGCGGGGGATGGTGGAGGGGTGATTTTTAGTATGCGGGGGATGATTTTTAGTATGCGGGGGGATGGTGGAGGGGAATGATTAATTATGCGGGGGATGGTGGAGAGGATGATTTTTAGTATTGGGGATGGTGGAGGGGATGATTTTTAGTATGCGGGGGATGGTGGAGGGGATGATTTTTAGTATGCGGGGGATGGTGGAGGGGTTGATTTTTAGTATGCGGGGGATGATTTTTAGTATGCGGGGATGGTGGAGGGGATGATTTTTAGTATGCGGGGGATGATTTTTTAGTATGCGGGGATGGTGGAGGGGATGATTTTTAGTATGCGGGGGATGGTGGAGGGTTGATTTTTAGTATGCGGGGGATGGTGGAGGGGATGATTTTTAGTATGTGGGGGATGGTGGAGGGGATGATTTTGAGTATGCGGGGGATGGTGGAGGGGATGATTTTTAGTATGCGGGGGATGGTGGAGGGGTTGATTTTTAGTATGCGGGGGATTTTTAGTATGCGGGGGATGGTGGAGGGGTTGATTTTTAGTATGTGGGGATGGTGGAGGGGATGATTTTAATTATGCGGGGGATGGTGGAGGGGATGATTTTTAGTATGTGGGGGATGGTGGAGGGGATGATTTTGAGTATGCGGGGGATGGTGGAGGGGATGATTTTTAGTATGCGGGGGATGGTGGAGGGGTTGATTTTTAGTATGCGGGGGATGATTTTTAGTATGCGGGGGATGGTGGAGGGGTTGATTTTTAGTATGTGGGGGATGGTGGAGGGGATGATTTTTAGTATGCGGGGGATGGTGGAGGGGTTGATTTTTAGTATGTGGGGGATGGTGGAGGGGTTGATTTTTAGTATGTGGGGGATGGTGGAGGGGTGATTTTTAGTATGCGGGGGATGATTTTTAGTATGCGGGGGATGGTGGAGGGGTTGATATTTAGTATGCGGGGGATGGTGGAGGGGTGATTTTTAGTATGTGGGGGATGGTGGAGGGGATGATTTTTAGTATGTGGGGGATGGTGGAGGGGTTGATTTTTAGTATGTGGGGGATGGTGGAGGGGATGATTTTTAGTATGCGGGGGATGGTGGAGGGGATGATTTTTAGTATGCGGGGATGATTTTTAGTATGTGGGGGATGGTGGAGGGGATGATTTTTAGTATGCGGGGGATGGTGGAGGGTATGATTTTTAGTATGTGGGGGTTGATTTTTAGTATGTGAGGGTTGATTTTTAGTATGCGGGGGATGATTTTTAGTATGTGGGGGATGGTGGAGGGGATGATTTTTAGTATGTGGGGGATGGTGGAGGGGATGATTTTTAGTATGCGGGGGATGGTGGAGGGGTTGATTTTTAGTATGCGGGGGATGGTGGAGGGGATGATTTTTAGTATGTGGGGGTTGATTTTTAGTATGTGGGGGATGGTGGAGGGGATGATTTTTAGTATGCGGTGGATAGTGGAGGGGATGATTTTTAGTATGCGGGGGATGGTGGAGGGGATGATTTTTAGTATGTGGGGGATGGTGGAGGGGATGATTTTTAGTATGCGGGAGATGGTGGAGGGATGATTTTTAGTATATGGGGGATGGTGGAGGGGATGATTTTTAGTATGTGGAGGGGATGATTTTTAGTATGCGGGGGATGGTGGAGGAGATGATTTTTAGTATGTGGGGGATGGTGGAGGGGATGATTTTTTAGTATGCGGGGGATGGTGGAGGGGATGATTTTTAGTATGCGGGGGATGGTGGAGGGGATGATTTTTAGTATGTGGGGATGATTTTTAGTATGCGGGGGATGGTGGAGGGGATGATTTTTAGTATGCGGGGGATGGTGGAGGGGATGATTTTTAGTATGTGGGGGTTGATTTTTAGTATGCGGGGGATGGTGGAGGGATGATTTTTAGTATGCGTGGATAGTGGAGGGGATGATTTTTAGTATGTGGGGATGGTGGAGGGGATGATTTTTTAGTATGCGGTGGATGGTGGAGGGGATGATTTTTAGTATGTGGGGATGGTGGAGGGGATGATTTTTAGTATGCGGTGGATGGTGGAGGGGATGATTTTTAGTATGCGCGGGGATGGTGGAGGGGATGATTTTTAGTATGCGGTGGATAGTGGAGGGGATGATTTTTAGTATGCGGGGGACGGTGGAGGGGATGATTTTTAGTATGCGGGGATAGTGGAGGATGATTTTTAGTATGCGGGGGATGGTGGAGGTGAATTTTTAGTATGTGGGGGTTGATGTATGTGGGGGGGATTTTTTAGTATGCGGGGGATGAGGGGATGATTTTAGTATGCGGGGGATGAATTTTAGTATGCGGGGATGGTGGAGGGGATGATTTTTAGTATGCGGGGGATGATTTTTAGTATGCGGGGGATGATTTTTAGTATGCGGGGGATGGTGGAGGGGATGATTTTTAGTATGTGGGGGTTGATTTTTAGTATGCGGAGGATGGTGGAGGGGATGATTTTTAGTATGTGGGGATGGTGGAGGGGATGATTTTTAGTATGCGGTGGATAGTGGAGGGGATGATTTTTAGTATGCGGGGGACGGTGGAGGGGATGATTTTTAGTATGCGGTGGATAGTGGAGGGGATGATTTTTAGTATGCGGGGATGTGGAGGGGTTGATTTTTAGTATGGGGGGGTTGATTTTTAGTATGCGGGGGATGGTGGAGGGGATGATTTTTAGTATGTGGGGGTTGATTTTTAGTATGTGGGGGATGGTGGAGGGGATGATTTTTAGTATGCGGGGGATGGTGAGGGGATGATTTTTAGTATGCGGGGGATGGTGGAGGGGATGATTTTTAGTATGCGGGGGATGGTGGAGGGGATGATTTTTAGTATGCGGGGGATGGTGGAGGGGATGATTTTTAGTATGCGGGGGATGGTGGAGGGGATGATTTTTAGTATGCGGGGGATGGTGGAGGGGATGATTTTTAGTATGCGGGGGATGATTTTTAGTATGCGGGGGATGATTTTTAGTATGCGGGGGATGGTGGAGGGGATGATTTTTAGTATGCGCGGGGATGATTTTTAGTATGCGGGGGATGGTGGAGGGGTTGATTTTTGGTATGCGGGGGATGGTGGAGGGGATGATTTTTAGTATGTGGGGGATGGTGGAGGGGATGATTTTTAGTATGTGGGGGATGGTGGAAGGGATGATTTTTAGTATGCGGGGGATGGTGGAGGGGATGATTTTTAGTATGTGGGGGATGGTGGAGGGGATGATTTTTAGTATGTGGGGGATGGTGGAGGGGATGATTTTTAGTATGTGGGGGATGGTGGAGGGGATGATTTTTAGTATGTGAGGGATGGTGGAGGGTTGATTTTTAGTATGTGGGGGATGATTTTTAGTATGTGGGGATGATTTTTTAGTATGCGGGAGATGGTGGAGGGGATGATTTTTTAGTATGCGGGGGATGGTGGTGGGGGTTGATTTTTAGTATGTGGGGGATGGTGGAGGGGATGATTTTTAGTATGTGGGGGATGGTGGAGGGGATGATTTTTAGTATGTGGGGGATGGTGGAGGGGTTGATTTTTAGTATGTGGGGGATGATTTTTAGTATGTGGGGATGATTTTTAGTATGCGGGAGATGGTGGAGGGGATGATTTTTAGTATGCGGGGGATGGTGGTGGGGGTTGATTTTTAGTATGTGGGGATGGTGGAGGGGATGATTTTTAGTATGTGGGGGATGGTGGAGGGGATGATTTTTAGTATGTGGGGGATGGTGGAGGGGATGATTTTTAGTATGTGGGGATGGTGGAGGGGATGATTTTTAGTATGCGGGGGATGGTGGAGGGGTTGATTTTTAGTATGCGGGGATGGTGGAGGGGATGATTTTTAGTATGCTGGGGGTTGATTTTTAGTATGTGGGGGATGGTGGAGGGGATGATTTTTAGTATGCGGTGGATAGTGGAGGGGATGATTTTTAGTATGCGGGGGATGGTGGAGGGGATGATTTTTAGTATGCGGGGGATGGTGGAGGGGATGATTTTTAGTATGCGGGAGATGGTGGAGGGGATGATTTTTAGTATGCGGGGGATGGTGGAGGGGATGATTTTTTAGTATGTGGAGGGGATGATTTTTAGTATGCGGGGGATGGTGGAGGGGATGATTTTTAGTATGTGGGGGTGGTGGAGGGGATGATTTTTAGTATGCGGGGGATGGTGGAGGGGATGATTTTTAGTATGTGGGGGATGGTGGAGGGGATGATTTTTAGTATGCGGGGGATGGTGGAGGGGATGATTTTTAGTATGTGGGGGAAGTGGAGGGGATGATTTTTAGTATGCGGGGGATGATTTTTAGTATGTGGGGGATGGTGGAGGGGATGATTTTAGTATGCGGGGGATGGTGGAGGGGATGATTTTTAGTATGTGGGGGATGGTGGAGGGGATGATTTTTAGTATGTGGGGCGGTGGAGGGGATGATTTTTAGTATGCGGGGGATGGTGGAGGGGATGATTTTTAGTATGGGGGGGATGGTGGAGGGAATGATTTTTTAGTATGTGGGGGATGGTGGAGGGGATGATTTTTAGTATGTGGGGGATGGTGGAGGGGATGATTTTTAGTATGTGGGGGATGGTGGAGGGGATGATTTTTAGTATGCGGGGGGTGGTGGAGGGGATGATTTTTAGTATGCGGGGGATGGTGGAGGGGATGATTTTTAGTATGTGGGGGATGGTGGAGGGGATGATTTTTAGTATGCGGGGGATGGTGGAGGGGATGATTTTTAGTATGGGGGGAAGGTGGAGGGGATGATTTTTAGTATGCGGGGGATGGTGGAGGGGATGATTTTTAGTATGCGGGGGATGGTGGAGGGGATGATTTTTAGTATGCGGGGGATGGTGGAGGGGATGATTTTTAGTATGTGGGGGATGGTGGAGGGATGATTTTTAGTATGTGGGGGATGGTGGAGGGGATGATTTTTAGTATGCGGGGGATGGTGGAGGGGATGATTTTTAGTATGCGGGGGATGATTTTTGTATGCGGGGGATGATTTTTAGTATGCGGGGGATGGTGGAGGGGATGATTTTTAGTATGCGGGGGATGATTTTTAGTATGCGGGGGATGGTGGAGGGGTTGATTTTTGGTATGCGGGGGATGGTGGAGGGGATGATTTTTAGTATGTGGGGATGGTGGAGGGGATGATTTTTTAGTATGTGGGGGATGGTGGAGGGGATGATTTTTAGTATGCGGGGGATGGTGGAGGGGATGATTTTTAGTATGTGGGGGATGGTGGAGGGGATGATTTTTAGTATGTGGGGGATGGTGGAGGGGATGATTTTTAGTATGTGAGGGATGGTGGAGGGGTTGATTTTTAGTATGTGGGGGATGATTTTTAGTATGTGGGGATGATTTTTAGTATGCGGGAGATGGTGGAGGGGATGATTTTTAGTATGCGGGGGATGGTGGTGGGGGTTGATTTTTAGTATGTGGGGGATGGTGGAGGGGATGATTTTTAGTATGTGGGGGATGGTGGAGGGGATGATTTTTAGTATGTGAGGGATGGTGGAGGGGTTGATTTTTAGTATGTGGGGGATGATTTTTAGTATGTGGGGGATGATTTTTAGTATGCGGGAGATGGTGGAGGGGATGATTTTTAGTATGCGGGGGATGGTGGGGGTTGATTTTTAGTATGTGGGGATGGTGGAGGGGATGATTTTTAGTATGTGGGGGATGGTGGAGGGGATGATTTTTAGTATGTGGGGGATGGTGGAGGGGATGATTTTTAGTATGTGGGGGATGGTGGAGGGGATGATTTTTAGTATGCGGGGGATGGTGGAGGGGTTGATTTTTAGTATGCGGGGATGGTGGAGGGGATGATTTTTAGTATGTGGGGGTTTATTTTTAGTATGTGGGGGATGGTGGAGGGGATGATTTTTTAGTATGCGGTGGATAGTGGAGGGGATGATTTTTAGTATGCGGGGGATGGTGGAGGGATGATTTTTAGTATGCGGGGGATGGTGGAGGGGATGATTTTTAGTATGCGGGGGATGGTGGAGGGGATGATTTTTAGTATGCGGGGGATGGTGGAGGGGATGATTTTTTAGTATGTGGAGGGGATGATTTTTAGTATGCGGGGGATGGTGGAGGGGATGATTTTTAGTATGTGGGGGATGGTGGAGGGGATGATTTTTAGTATGCGGGGGATGGTGGAGGGGATGATTTTTAGTATGTGGGGGATGGTGGAGGGGATGATTTTTAGTATGCGGGGGATGGTGGAGGGGATGATTTTTTAGTATGTGGGGGAAGTGGAGGGGATGATTTTTAGTATGCGGGGGATGATTTTTAGTATGTGGGGGATGGTGGAGAGGATGATTTTTAGTATGCGGGGGATGGTGGAGGGGATGATTTTTAGTATGTGGGGGATGGTGGAGGGGATGATTTTTAGTATGTGGGGGATGGTGGAGGGGATGATTTTTAGTATGCGGGGGACGGTGGAGGATGATTTTTAGTATGTGGGGGATGGTGGAGGGGATGATTTTTAGTATGTGGGGGATGGTGGAGGGGATGATTTTTAGTATGTGGGGGATGGTGGAGGGGATGATTTTTAGTATGTGGGGGATGGTGGAGGGGATGATTTTTTAGTATGCGGGGGGTGTGGAGGGGATGATTTTTAGTATGCGGGGGATGGTGGAGGGGATGATTTTTAGTATGTGGGGGATGGTGGAGGGGATGATTTTTAGTATGTGGGGGATGGTGGAGGGGATGATTTTTAGTATGTGGGGGAAGGTGGAGGGGATGATTTTTAGTATGCGGGGGATGGTGGAGGGGATGATTTTTAGTATGCGGGGATGGTGGAGGGGATGATTTTTAGTATGCGGGGGATGGTGGAGGGGATGATTTTTAGTATGCGGGGGATGGTGGAGGGGATGATTTTTAGTATGTGGGGGATGGTGGAGGGGATGATTTTTAGTATGTGGGGGATGGTGGAGGGGATGATTTTTAGTATGCGGGGGATGGTGGAGGGGATGATTTTTAGTATGTGGGGGAAGGTGGAGGGGATGATTTTTAGTATGCGGGGGATGGTGGAGGGGATGATTTTTAGTATGCGGGAGGTGGTGGAGGGGATGACTTTTAGTATGCGGGGGATGGTGGAGGGGATGATTTTTAGTATGCGGGGGATGGTGGAGGGGATGATTTTTAGTATGCGGGGGATGGTGGAGGGGATGATTTTTAGTATGCTGTTTAATATGGAGCTGATTTTGGCAATAAACAAGCAGTGCACACAACCAGCAGAGCTTGCACTCTAATGCAATGTTTATTTTTATTTTTATCTTATAAAGGATTTTCCCAGGAAGGACACATTGAGATTTCTCTCGTTTTCAAGTATGTCCTGGGTTCAAGTACATTGAAGTGTTACAGTTACAGAAACACAAAGTAATACAATGTAAGATATTAACAACACAAATATACAGATTAACAGAAAATAAATATGTAGGAAATATAGTCACTAGGTTACATGTTTACAGGTGCATTCTGTATATAGTCACTGTGTTACATGTTTACAGGTGCATTCTGTATATAGTCACTGTGTTACATGTTTACAGGTGCATTCTGTATATAGTCACTATGTTACATGTTTACAGGCACATTCTGTATATAGTCACTGTGTTACATGTTTACAGGTGCATTCTGTATATATAGTCACTGTGTTACATGTTTACAGGCACATTCTGTATATAGTCACTGTGTTACATGTTTACAGCACATTCTGTATATAGTCACTGTGTTACATGTTTACAGGTGCATTCTGTATATAGTCACTGTGTTACATGTTTACAGGTGCATTCTGTATATAGTCACTGTGTTACATGTTTACAGGTGCATTCTGTATATAGTCACTGTGTTACATGTTTACAGGCACATTCTGTATATAGTCACTGTGTTACATGTTTACAGGTGCATTCTGTATATAGTCACTATGTTACATGTTTACAGGTGCATTCTGTATATAGTCACTGTGTTACATGTTTACAGGTGCATTCTGTATATAGTCACTGTGTTACATGTTTACAGGTGCATTCTGTATTGAGGTATGTTAACAGGGAAATTTTGAGTGACTTAAGACTGGTGGAAGATTTGATGGTGTCTGGGAGGTTATTCCATAATTGTGGTGCTCTGTAGGAAAATGAGGACCGAGCCACTGTCTTTTTGTAATGTATGGCGCTTCATGGTGAGTTCCGCCCCTTTATCCTAGAGAAAAAGCACAGAATAAAGTCCTGAATGTGCCCCCTGGGAAAGCAGTGGGCGGGGGTGTCATTTTGGAGATTACAGGTCATGGTGAGTGTCACGGAAGGGACATAGGGGCTCTGCGCAGCGAGACCCAGGACTCAAACCCAAGACATTTTTAAAAGGACCTTGTGTTCCTTTGAACGTTTGCAGTGTGCGTTTCAATGTATGAACAGTTTATTTTCCTTTAGATTAGTTTTACTTTTGTTGAATAAGATGTTACCCTGTGTGATTTTTAATTATACTTTACATCGTTTGGTTTTAGTTTAAATTTAGTTTAGTGAAATGACATAGCTTTGGTTTTAAAAATACTATATTCCTGTAGGTAAATGTGTCTTTGTGTATACAGTAAACAAGCTTTGCTGTTGTGTAAATTATGCGTCAGGGATTTTCCCCATTATCTAAGTACATGTTTAATTTAAGGGATCTCTGATAGAGTGTGTTTAATCTTATGGGCTGGAACAATAGATGTAGAAATGTTATGTGGACTGAAGGCTAAGAGAATGTGAAGAATGTTGATTGTAAATAACTGCCATACCTCATTGTATGGGTAGGCTCCTAATTAGTATGGGTATGCAAATTATGACTGCTATACTTCAGCATAAATAGTGGCGTTGTTTCATTAAAGAGTTGAGTTCATCTGAGTGTTTGAAACATACAGCTCTGCCTGGTGTTTTCATTTCACGTCGGCTACATATCACCACCACCCAGGAACGGGTCCCTCTAACTTTGCGGCAGAACCTCGATTCGCCGCGCCGTTGCACCACCTATTTTGGGATACCGCAACCACCCAGAATTGGGACCTCGACTCAGCACCGTGCCAGCATCGTCCAGGAGACTCTACTGAACCGCGGTTCGCCACGCAGACCGTCTCCAGCCTTTCAATGGTCAGTAGATCCGCTGCTCGAGACGCCGAGTGCCGTGCCACTCGGTAGTCGAGCGGATTTCCACCGTGGGTGCCCCATCTACTCTCCAGATCTACACCGCCACGTAGGCTTCTACCCAAGCCGCTCGAGACGCCGGGGTGCCGTGCCACTCGGTAGTCGGGCTTGGCAACAACCAACGAGGGGGTCAGATAGAGCCGGACCGCAGGCGGATACTCCATTCCGTCATACTGGTGGCAGCGGTGGGATCGCTCTCTGCAGACCCTAGGAGACTTACGCCATGGCGGGGTACAACCCCTACGACAGGGACACCCTGCGTGGGATGCTGAGAACCGGGGAGGAACGCCGGGTAACAAGAAGAGGAAGACTCTGATCAAGGAACTGACCAGGTTGGATCGGGACGAGGCGATGATGCCCGTCCCAGCCCTGTCCGCGCCGAGGTGGTGAAGATGCTGGCCTCAGAGAGTTTGCGGCGTCGGATCGCCCTGCTCGGTGATGCCCCGGCGGAGGGGGCCAGATATCAAGTGGTTCGGGAAGTTTCTACCGGGAAGTTGAGCAGGAGAAGGAACGCCAGCACGAGCTGCGGTTGGCAGAGCTCCGCGGAGCAGAGACTGATTATGTTGACCCCGAACCCTTCCCTGCGGAACCCTGGTCGAGGCTCACAGCGCGACTGGAGCTCACCTGGGGAATCTGCAAACCC
>RXON01004782.1:0-56077 GCA_009667805.1 Leptobrachium leishanense | reverse complement strand
GGATGTACATAGTACGCCAGAGGTCGGGAAGGGGTTAAACTCATAACCCCCTGAATCGTATCCCTGTACAGCAGTGAGTGACCCCAGAGCTCTCCCTGTATTCTGCCCTCTCCCTGGCAGCTGTAGTGCAGCAGTAATCTGTTTGAAATTTTTGTTTCAGTGAGGGCTGGAGCTTCTATTTGCAGCTGGTTTTATGTCTCTCCAGGGTGCTTGGAGAAACCTGACACAAAGGATTTTGTTTCTCCATAGGGGACAAACGAATCCTGCTTTAAAAAGATGTGAAAATTGTCTTTTGACATACTAATGACTGCTTCTCGATGCATTACAATACAAAATCGAGATACCTCGATTTTGGGTATGAAGGGGTTAAAGACTTGCAGGAGGGTGTGCCAGCTGGATATTTAACCTCTTCCGACCGCTTCTCTCCCTCCCTCCCGCTGATACTCACCTTCCTCGCCGGTTCCCACAATGTGTATGGCAAGCTTGAAGCTTACCTTGGCATTTCCTGGGGCCCAGCCGATCCGATGACATCATCACGCTGCGTGATGACGTCATCGGCTGGTGCCGGTGGGGAGAAATCAGGAAGGGGAGAGCTCCTTTGGAGCCCTCTATCTCCAACCATTTAAGGTACAGTGATGCAAGTTGCACAGCTGGAAAGGGGAGCGTCTCCCCTTTTCAGCAGTGTGCAGCATTAACCATTTCACTGCCCAGATCGCGATTCGGTGCAAATTTGCGCCAAATCGCGATTCAAACCTGGAAGGGGCGGACATCTTGGATGTCAGCCAAGCCTCCAGGTCACCCCCCACCCACTGACATCCTCACCATATGTGTGAGTATGTCAGTGGGCCAGTTTATCCCCTAGCTGCCGTGTGGAGATAGTGGGATCCTTTGGATGCCCTTATTTCCAGCTAGAGGGTCATATTTGACATCATTGGAAAGGCCAGATCAAAATAAAATTTAAAAAAAATAATAATAATAATAATTTAAAAAAAAAATTGCGTTTTTTTTTAAAAAAAAAATTGTCTGGGGGGGGTTTAGTTAAATAGTACCCAGGCTGTCATCTAAAACTAATTAGCACAAAACGATCAGAATGAGCGCAGCGCACATAGGTGAAGTGGCTCAGCAGTGAAGGGGTTAAAAAGCAAAAACATGTAAATACCGGGTATTTCTATTCTCGGGACAAAATTTTGAAACTATTTAGCCGGGGTCTTTTTTGGTGGTTGTAGATTTTAGAAATGAAATTAGGAAAAAAGTGTGTTTTTACCATTTTTTCATCATATTTCATATTTTTTTATAGTAAATTATTCGATATGATGGAAATAATGGTATTTTTTGAAAGTCCATTTAAAAATGGTGCATAATATGTGTGGGTTGAATAAACGAGTAAGAGGAAAATTTGACCTAAACAATAACAGCGCAGAAACGTAAAAACAGCAGCGGTCACTAAAGGACGGATTTGTGTAAAACCGCCCGGTCACTAAGGGGTTAATGATGCTGCAGAATGAGACACCCATAAATTTGATTAATAATGTTTGTATTCAATATATTTGCAGTTGATTCAGATCCTCACTTTGTTATACAAGTTCCCGAGAAGAAGGATGCCCTGTGTTTTAATATTCAAGAAGCACCCGGTGTTGTCTTAAACCTTATTAAGGATCCAGTTATAGGTAAAATAACATGTTCCATAATGACGTACAAGGATCTCCTTTGTGATGTATTATATTATATTAAATTGATAAATTTACTACTAAATTGATTTTATTCTACCTGCTTTGCTTACAGTGCATTATCATCCAAGCAACTCTTAACTAATATCATGTTCCTCATAGAAGGCTTTTCACTAAATTGCAATCTTTGAGCTTGGATTCCAATATTGTTGAATGGATTAGGCAGTGGCTGAGTGACAGATAACAGAGAGTTGTGGTAAATGGAGTTTATTCGGCGCAAGGTCTTGTTACCAGTGGGGTACCTCAGGGGTCAGTACTTGGACCCATTCTCTTTAATATTTTTATTAGTGATATTGCAGAAGGTATTTATGGAAAAGTACGTCTTTTTGCTGATGACACAAAGATTTGCAACAGGGTTGACGTTCCTGGAGGGATCAGCCAAATGACAAATGATTTAGGTAAACTAAAAAAATGGTCGGAGCTGTGGCAATTGAGTTTTAACATGGATAAGTGCAAGATAATGCACCTGAGGCGTAAAAACCCAAGGGCTGAATATAGAATATTTGATACAGTCCTAACCTCAACATCTGAGGAAAGGGATTTAGGGGTTATTATTTCAGAGGATCTAAGGGTAAGTAGTCAATGTAATAGAGCAGCAGGAAATGCTAGCAGAATGCTTGGTTGTGTAGGGAGAGGTATTAGCAGTAGGAAAAGGGAAGTGCTCATGCTACTGTACAGAGCACTGGTGAGACCTCACTTGGAGTACTGTGTGCAGTACTGGAGACCATATCTCCAGAAGGATATAGACATCTTAGAGAGAGTTCAGAGAAGGGCTACTAAAATGGTGTACGGCTTGAAGGAGAAAAGTTACCAGGAAAGGCTTAATGATCTTAACATGTATAGCTTGGAAAAAAGACGAGACAGAGGAGATATGATAGAAACATATAAATACGTAAAGGGAATCCACAAGGTATAGGAAGGGAGTATATTTAAAAGAAAACAAAGTAGCAAAACAAGAGGACATAGTCTTAGATTAGAGGGGCAAAGGTTTAAAAGTAACATCAGGAAGCATTATTTTACTGAGAGGGTGGTGGATACATGGAACAGCCGTCCAGTAGAAGTGATAGAGGCCAAAACAGTGATTGAATTTAAGCAGGCATGAGATAGGCATAAGGCTATCCTAAACAAAAGATAAATCCAGGTAAAGTATCCATGTAATTGGGCAGACTAGATGGGCCGAAAGGTTCTTATCTGCCGACATTTTCTATGTTTCTATGTTATTTCTAAAACCAATTCACTTAAATACCATCTGCATCCATCAACTAACCAATCTTTGGCTTTAGGCCAAGGGTCAGCAAACTTGGTTCTGTAGACATGTTGTAACTAGAACTCCCATGATGGTCTGGCACTCGTTAGTTTGAATGAACATCATGGAAAATGTAGTTCAAAACATCTGGAGGGACAAGGTTGCTGACTATTGCTGTAGTCTCTATCATATGACTATATGGAGGCAGTGTTGCTATTAATTGGAGGAAATGGAACTCAAACAGGACGAGTCTTATGGGGCAAATTACACTCCTAAAGATGACATGGCAGGTGACTAGAACTTTTTCCCAGTAAACCCAATTTTAATTTTTTTTACAAGAGGTATAAAAGTAAAAAAAAAATTTTAACATTAAATCATTAAGGTTTATATTTTCTTACATTGTCTTAGGTATCACAGTAAATGGGGAGCTTATTGGAAACAAGAAAGTGAGTGGTAATTTGGAATCAAATCAAACCTATTTTGGAAAGTTTGGGATTATAAATACAGGCATGGATTTGAAGATCGAAGTAAATACAGACAAAATCATTGTCTGGAATGGTGAAAAGAAGATGATTTTCTCATGGCAGGAAACAATCAGGATAAGTGAAAACGGGTATGTTATTAGTAATATTTAAGAGATAGAGAAGATCCAAACCAAATGTGGGTAACACGCTTCTGAGTTTTGAAAAACGAAAGATATTCTGCACAATAATATTTCCACTTTTATGCCATTTTCTTTGTTTATATTCATTCCTGGTTAAGAAACAAGGAAAAACCTTCCAGTCAAATTGATCATTTTAAAAGGCAGCTCAATAGGCAATAACTATTGTTTTCTGTATTCTGAAAAATATTTGGTTGGGTATAAATTTCTTAATTTCTCCATTGAGGAACTCCCATCCCAAAAAAATGAAACTGTGACATTGGATGCCATGGGCCAGTTGGAGATTGAATAACCCTGTTAGCGCATCAAAGAGAATCGAAAAGTCACCGCATGTTCGGTGACTTTTCGTTCTCTTCAATTCGGGCCGATTCAGCAAGCACCACAGGGCCGTTGAAGCGCAGGGAAAAGCTGCATCAAACCCGACGAAAAGTCACCGTAAAAACCCGGCGAATGCACGCCGAAACCCGCCAAAACATCTGGATTAACCCGCTGAAGACGCCGGAAAAACCCGAGCAGGAGTCGATCACACGCAGTGAAGTCGTCGGAAAAAGCCGACACTGCAGACGAGTGAAGTGAATAAATTAGCAAAACTGTTTGCTTGAATGTTTGAAAAGTGAAACGCTGTTTGCAAAGAAAGTACTCAGTGAAAATGTCTGAAATTTACATAGGGAGGTCCAATGAATGATAATAAAAAGGTCTGTTACAGCAAAAATAAGTAAACGTAAAAAAAAAAAAAAAATCTGACTTTTTTAAAAAAAAAATCCAGAAAAATTCTTAAAATTTCCGAAAAAAAAATCTATAAATAAAAGGAACTCTTTACTGCAGAATTTTATAATGAATGGTTTATTAGATATAGAATTAAAACGGGAATATTTTTAACATTGAAGCCTATGGGATTCTCCTGAATAAACCTGTCGAATGAAACCACCGAATGGCAGGGCATTAGGGGAACCTTTCACTGCTGGTTTGTGTTCTCTGAATAGCCGAAGCATTGCCTTTTTATGGGGATTTCACTGCCCTCGACCAGGCACCGAATGTGCAGGCAGGGCCGGTGCAACCCACTAGGCGACTTAGGCGGATGCCTAAGGGCGCCATTTGCTACAGGGCGGCATTCCAGCACCCTAATTAGGCCGGCGCTACACTCCCACCATGTGTGCAGCTCCAGCCATTTAACCACACAGCACTGAGTGAGCGCCAGCCTGCTCATACAGCAGACACTCGCAGCAGCCTCCTCCCCTCCATCCCTCCCTCCCTCCCTCTTAGTGGTGACACTCACATGTTGTGCCGTGCTTTGACTCCCTCGTGCAGATGATTGAATCTGGGCCCCCTGCAGTCTGGACCAATTACTGAATGAAGGGAGGGGACATAGGGCAAAAACCCCACCTCCCATCTGCACAGAGCTGGCCCTGCACGAGGAGACACCTCCCAGCGTGCTCCTCCCCATCCTCCTGCAGAGCTTCCAGTTTCCTGGCCGCGCCACGTGGAAGGAAGGAGAGACACAGCAGGGCAGCCAGTGCAGCAACAGTGGACTTCCTGCCAGTAAGTTAAAGTTTTTCACCACAGAGTGTTTTTTCTCATAATTAGGGCTGCTCCACACATGCACCCACCAGGTTGCTTGTGGGAGGTAAAAATCAGCCAGCTTAGTCTGGTTGCACCCCTCCCCATGGACAGCTCTCTCCCTCAGACCTGCCTGGACACAGAGAGAGGGGACAGAGTGTGAGGGCACAAAGGGGACACACAGAGAGAGAGGACACACAGAGAGGGGACACAGAGGGGACACAGAGAGAGAGAGAGAGACAGATTGGAGAGAGAGAGAGGACACAGAGAGAGGGGACACAGAGAGGTTGAAGGGGCATGAAGTGTGGGGCACAGAGGAGCACCTAGAGCGGGGCACAGTGTGGGGGCACGAGGGGGCACAGAGTGGAGACAAAGAGGGGGAGACAGGACAGAGAGAAGGTGGGGCACAGAGAGAGAGAGATGGGGGCACAGAGAGGGGGAGACACAGAGGGGACACAGAGAGAGAGAGGACACAGAGAGGGTGAGGGAGCACATAAAATGGAGCACCTAGAGAGGGGGCACAGAGTGTGGGGGCACAGAAAGGAGCACCTAAAGAGGGGAGACACATTGAGGGGGCACAGAGTGGACACAGAGGGAGGGGACACAGAGAGAAAGAGAGGGGGCACAGAAAGAGGAGTACATAGAGAGGGGACACAGAGAGAGGGGCTAAAATGTTCTGCACTGGCCCTGCTCACACACACTCCTATGCCACAGACAACTCCACAGTGTCACAGACATATATGCATATGACTATGTGCAGAGCTACATGTGTGTTGTAGTGTGCAAGATGGCACACACACCGTACCATCTTGAACACTACAACACACATGTAGCTCTGCATACAGTCATATGCATATATGTTTGTGACGAATGTCATATATCATCTTATTGGAAGAGAGGGCGGCAAAATGCATCTTCGCCTATGCGCCCAAAAATCCTTGCACCGGCCCTGTGTGCAGGCAATTCGCCAGGATTTGGCATTTTGCCTGCTCTCTGGAATCAGCTGAATGGCCAAGAAAGGTAACCGAACTCTGATTTTCAGCGTTCGGTTACTTTCTCCAGCCATTCGGATAGCTGTGAATAACCCTGTAAATGTTTAATAGATTTGGATAGTTCTCGCTGTGCTATTGTAGGCAAAACAAATGTATGTAGAATCCTGCAACACAACTATATCTACCAATATGGTAGTACTTGAACAAAAAATTAATTAAATCTGCTCATATTTATAATACATTTTCAAATGCCAAATCCAATTACATTACTAAACACTCAAAAGTTCAAATGGACATGCTACACAGTGTGAATAATTAATCTTAACGGATTTGTCACACTGCTGTGAGCTCCCTATCCTTCCACTGAGGGGGACTCAGAGTGCTGATTCAGCCATCCAAACGCAGGGGCTTACACCTGCCCAGAATCTTAGCTCAGGAATCCATTCACAAAGACCCACAAGAATCTCCCCATTATATGGCTCAAACTCTGGAACGAGTAAAAGGTTTATTTCACAGCTTTGAAAAGGAGCAGTCAAAGGACGAAAGGCAGTGCACAACTCAAGTACAAATCAATGTAGATAGAGAATCAAAAGAAATCCAGAAAATAATGTTAAACTGTCACCACACAAAGTCAGAGCTGCTGAGGTTCACCTAGGACACGTTGTAAATGTGTACAATGTTGGTGCTAACTTATCCAGAGCAGTTGTAAACTTAAAACCTCCATAGGCTATAAAGGCTCTGGGAAGTTTACAACAGCTCTGGTTAAGTTAGCACCAACTATGTAATATGGCCCATAATATATTATAAACTTATTGTACTGTCTGGATGTTTATGTATCTCTAAGCAAAACATTACTAACAGGTCTATTCACTATCAGGGTTATTCAGAGAGAGGTGAAAACCAGGAGAATGAACAATCTAGACCAAATAGCCGATTTGGAATGAGAGATAAAGGAGATAATTTTTCTGGTTTGGCTATTTTGACCTAGAATTCTCACTTCTCCCGTCATTCTCCTGGTTTTCACCTCTCTCTGAATAACCCTGTAAAGGTTAAACCCAGGAGAATGACTGGAGAAGTGAAAATTCTAGGACAAAATAGTCAAACCAGAAAAATTCTCCCATTTATCTCACTTTCCAAATCGGCTATTTGGTCTAGATTGTTCTCTTCTCCTGCCAGTTCTCCTGAGTTTCACCTTTTAGTGAATAGACCTGTAAGTCTCAATCTGAAGGTAACCTATCAGGTCTCTTCACTAAAAGGTGAAACTCTGGAGGATTGGCAGAAGAGTACCGGCTGGATGGAATAGAGGTAACATCACTGTTGTATGACTGTGGAGACACAGGTGCGAATCCTGGCCAGAGCACCTCTCCAGTAAGTGTCCTTGGACAAAACACCTAACGGGTACATACCTGCCTACACAGGAGATACTTGAAAACTAGAGAAATCTCAATGTATTCTTCCTGGTAAAATACTTTACAAAAAAAGAGAACAAGCTAGACCAGGGGTCTCAAGCTCAAATTAACTGAGGGCCCTTGGACAAGTTTTCATATCCCATGTCAAACTCTTTTTGTTTTTATTAAACCATTTATTCTTTTCATTTACAGCATAAAGTCTATTTATTTTTTGTTCCTAAGCAATGGCATTGTCCATTTGTCACATATAAAATGAGCAATAGCACTGCCATTACTCACTTTCTCATTTCCCACGCTGCGAGCAAAGTCAGTGGTGATTTATACATAGTCATATTATTCATCATAAAACACAATGCGGCAAAATACAAAATACTCATTTTATCTAAGACTGTGCCGCAGCACAGACGGTCCCTGTGGCTCGTATGAGAAGCTGTCACTCGCTTTTCAGGTTTATAAGATAGTGTCACAAATAAAATGTACAGGGATCACTCTAGACAAAAACCAAGAACATACATAGAGCAGTATTGTACAAACATTTGTTATGTTAAACGCCTGCTAAGGTAATGCTCACAGAATATCTGTTCATAACAGGCACATCAATAGTATACTCAGCCTCCTACATGGTACGGCTTTTTCTGGAACCGATCCTGATGGGCGATTAGAACCATAAGGCTGCTGCAGTGGAAAGAATCAAACCGTAACTAGGATCAGTTAAAATCTTAGATTCTATATATACGGTCGAAAAATTGAAAACATATCTATATCTAATATATATATATATATATATATATTTTTTCAGCAAAAAAATAGAGGGGTATCTAAAATACAAAAATGTGCAGAACATAGTGTAAAACCGCTAACACCAAGTATATAAGGTTAGCCAATTTCACACTCACAAGCGTCTGACTGATAAAGCATATAGAAAGCCAATGCTGTTCATTCTGTCTTCATTTCATTAGTTGTTGCTTCCACATGTCTCTGACATCATGTTAAAGGAAAGTAATGCAATAATAGTGAAGGACCATATAGACATTTAAAAATATGACCAATTTATTGCGCTTACAAAAAATTAAAACGTTTTTGCATTTATAATTCATCCGATCCCAGAAGTACACAGCCAGTCGAAGCCTACGTCCAGCTGGTTCAGGATCCGTCACTCAACGCGTTTCGTCCTTATAACTTCAGCAGGACTGACCTTTCAATGCTTCCTCCACAATTTTATACCTTATGATGATAAGAAAATGCCATTTAGCTGCAGTTCTGTACGCCCCTCTCTACAAGTATCCTCCTTCGTTGCCAGGACGCTTTCCTCTCCGATACATCTCATCCGGTTGTGAAACCTTCAACCTAATTTCCTTTGCGTTCTAAGGTTGCCCTTGGAGACGAAATTATTCTCTTCCTTGTTTACGTCATTGCGCGTCTAAATTCTGATTCGTTACATGTCATATGGCTCTCCTCAGCGGCGGTGGTCTCCCAAGGGGAGCGTTCCCAAATTATTCACAAAGGTTGCAAGAAATCTATAATATAATATCCCTTTTACCTGCACAAAATTATTCAAACACTCTACGCGTTTCGCTACCTTGGTAGCGTCATCAGGAGTTGTGAGTGGTTCGGGGTGTACGAATAATTTTATGGTCACATTATAATTGAAATGTGAACAATAATGCTAATAAACATTTTTATTAAATTTTTTTTCTTTACTTTTAACAAGGTCATGTTTGGTATCATGCTCTGGCCTTTCCAATGATATCAAACATTAACCCCTAGTTTCCACAGACTGGGAGATACACGGGTCATTGTAACCCCCCATCTCCACCATAGGTGGCAGCTAGGGGTTAACTCCTGAACTGACATCATCACATCCATGCGTGATGATGTCAGTGGGCGGGGGAGATCCTGGAGGCTTGGCCGACATCCAAGATGTCGGCCACCTCTGGGAGATTACCACGATCCGGCACAGAATCACGATCCAGCCCAGGGGCGGATCCAGGGGGGCAACAGGGCAATCCCCCCCCCAAGAAAATCGCCACCGGCATTCTTCTCCCTGCAAGGTCAGCGGCCGCTGGCATGATGCAGCTTGGCCACTCGCCCCTGGGATGAGAACCACCTGACCAGCGCGTGATCTCGCGAGAACGCGGCTGGTCAGGAAGTTCTCAACGAGCGGCCAAGCTGCATCATGCCAGTGGTTGCTCGCCTCCTAGGGAGAAGAATGCCAGTGGAGCCTGGGGCCTGGCAGTGGAGGTGAGAGCTGGGGGGCAAATATACCCATGTGAGCTGGGGCAAATATAACCATGTGAGCTGGGGCAAATATATCCATGTTGTGAGCTGGGGGGCAAATATATCCATGTTGTGAGCTGGGGCAAATATACCCATGTTGTGAGCTGGGGCAAATATTCCCATGTGAGCTGGGGGGCAAATATATCCATGTTGTGATCTGGGGCAAATTTACCCATGTGAGCTTTGGGCAAATATTCCCATGTGAGCTGGGTGCAAATATATCCATGTTGTGAGCTGGGGCAATTATACCCATGTGATCTGGGGGCAATATATATCCATGTGAGCTGGTGGCAAATATATATATCCATGTGAGCTGGGGCAATATATATATATCCATGTGAGCTTGGGCAATATATATATATCCATATGAGCGGGGGCAATATATATATTCATGTGAGCCGGGGGCAAATATATATATCCATGTGCGCTGGGGCCAATATATATATATCCATGTGAGCTGGGGCAATATATATATCCATGTGATCTGGGGGCCAATATATATATCCATGTGAGCTGGGGGCAATATATATATCCATGTGAGCTGGGGGCAAATATATCCATGTTGTGAGCTGGGGCAATATATGTATCATGTGAGCTGGGGCAAATATAACCATGTGAGCTGGGGACAATATATATATCCATGTGAGCTGGGGGCCAATATATCTTCCTGTCCCTGCGAACCCAACACCAGCTCTTGGCTAAAACTGGTAGAATGCCCCCCCCCGAAACCTGTGTCTGGATCTGCCCCTGATCCAGCCCCTAAGTGGTTAAAGGCAGGCACCGCCGGGAAGGGCAGACTGTGCCCATCCAAGCAGTATGTGCCTTTGGCCCGTAACGATAGGTAGGGAGAGAGGTCCAAATGACCTCACCCTCCCCTTCAGGCACTTTCCCCTGACTCCCATAGCACGGGGGGCTGTCCCACAGCAAGGGCTGATGTCAGCCCGCTGTGGCTGAAGCCTCTGCTCGGTGTCAGATCAGCAACGAGCAGGGGCTCAACAGGACGGGTGTGGAGTGTCCTGTGCGCTGGGAAGGAAATCGACATGACGCTCCTCGCACGGGCAATCCAGAACGGGTCAGTCCGCTCCTGTCTGCGGGCCATTTGTAACCGGTCTGCGGGCCACAAATGGGCCGCAAGCCGGTACTTTGAGATCCCTGATCTAGACCAAATAGGCGATTTGGAAAGTGAAATAAATGCGAGAATTTTTTTGGTTTGGCTATTTTGACCTGGATTTTTCACTTCTCCTGTCATTTCTCCTGTGTTTCGCCTTTATTGACTAGACCTGTATGTATTTGTTCATAGAAGAGAGATGAGGTTGTATTATAATTGCTGTATGATATCACATATCAAACTTGCACAATCTAAATAAAAATTAAGTAAATTTTCCCATATAACTTTTTGAATCTCTTCAATGTCATATATATATGTTTAATTTGTTTTGGATTGGGTATTAATAGTCTTGTTTAACTAATATATAATCGTGATGAGTTTACATTACAAATTTAAACGCATTAGCAATGTAAATATACCACAAACAAGTCTCAAATTCTTTATTTCTAGTCTTGATCTGTTGATTAACAAAAAGAAGAATGTGTTGCTTTCTATGGGAGAAGGAGCAAGATTTGTCATTATTTTGCATAAAGTTTGGAAAAATCACCCTCTCCATAAGGACTTCCTGGGCTTTTATACTTTAGACAGCCACAGGTTCTCTACAAGAGCTCATGGCCTACTAGGTAAGTAGCATACGTGGTTATTAGCACAGATGGGTTGTAATCTGGCTCTTCCAACCTGAATTTTTGGCATAAGTAGTCTCTGAAACGTCAGAATTTAAATGAAGATCCTGAATTCAGTAAGACTGCAATGTTATGGTGATAATATGAATGTTAAATGTTTAAGGGCCTTACTCCAACCCTGGTCTAAACATAAGCAGAGCTGTTGTAATCGTTCCAGAGCTGTTATGACTTAAAGTGCCCTATTCCAAGTTTGGCAAAAAAGGGAGATGGTAAGTTTTTGCGCCTACAGATTTTAATTACCGTCTCACTTTTTGCGTGCCTATTCCAAGGTAGGCGCTTGGTTAGCACCTTGCCCCAGAGGAAAGTGCAGTGCAAACTGATATTTGCATCAACTCCTGGAGTCCACAGGACTCCATGGAGCTTTGTGTATCCCAGCCGTGAGATGTGTGCAAGGTCGCTTGAGAGATCGTGTTGCCCAACAGAGGGAGATTGTGAACTATTTGTTCCCAGACTCACTCTGCTCCCAGTGAAGGAACCATCAGATAACACCACCCTCTCCACCACGGGTTGAGAGGGGAGAATGGGATTTTTAGGGGGGAATTTGCTTTGGCAAAATTATGTAACTCCAACTTTAATGAAAAGATATTTCTCAGTGAAATACCATCTCCTGTGTAAAAGCGAAAGCTACCTTGGAATAGCTTGTAATTCCATTCAAAAAGGTGAAAATTAACATCTTCTTTACAAGGTATAAGAGAAGTTAATTTACAGTAATCAAGCGTAAGGAAGTGCCACACTCAAGGCACAAGCCCAGTGGAATAGCAATTCCAGATAATGACTCTCATACTCCACGTACTGATTGCGAGCTGCACGGAGAAGTAGGGGAAGTAGTGGCCACCACATCACCTGGCATTGCATTTTGGCCTCTACGAGCGCCCAGGGCATGATGTATCTGATCTATCAGGTACCGAGGGGGCTGCAGTGCGGGCAGAAGCCATTTCATAATGCCCATTAAGGTGGCGTCGAGTTGGTCTGGCGTCACGGATTCAGGGTAGGCCTCGGAGCCTAATGTTGTTCCGCTGTGACCTATTAGAGGTCCTCCAGTACCCCCACTCTTGCCACCAGGGTCTCAGCGTGGTGGGCGAGCACATTGCAGCTGTCCTTGATAGTCTCTGTTCGCTTCTCAGACGTGCTGTGCTGGACCCTTTAGCCTGAACCTCTGCTGCGAGCATCATCGTGGTGCGTGCCAGTTCAGCCGCAATGAAGGATTGCAGGCACTGGATATCAAGCTGGGTCGCTGGACTTACCTCTGCCGCCTGGCTACAGGGCCAGGGGAAGGACTCCTCCGACTATCACATGAGGAACCGCTGCCATCTTGCGGCCCACCAGCCGTAAGGGCCCTGAGTGCGAAAATCAGAGCGACCGCCGTGCCATCCGGATTTTTCTTCTTCGCCATCTTCATAGTCTAGCTGGATGATCCTGGACCCTCCACAGTGGGAAAAATCTTAATTTTGGGTGGTTTTGAGCTTAGGGCAGCGTTGCGGGAGCTCCAGCCACAAGCGCCCTCTCACATTGCCAGCCTGGCTCCGCCACCCGTCTTCCTTTCATCTTTGACCAGTAAATGTTATCCTTACCGTCTTGTAAGTATATTAATTATTTTTCAGGACAATTTTTCCATGGAATTGACTATGAGATATCCAATGTTCACAAAATCTCAGATCCTCAAAAACCAGATGCCACGATGTTTGTGAAGAACAACATGCTTACAGTGAACAGGTACGGGACTAAATATGCGTCTGGTGGGACATCTTTGTAGTAAAACCCAACATAAGATTTGAAGTTTTGAACCACCCAACGAAAATGCAGAGCAATAACATACTGGGCTGTATTTTTCTTTGTATCGGGACTAGCTGTTTAGTTGGGCTCTTCCCAGTTATTGTAGAAATCAAAGAGGTGTCTGTCAATCTATTTTTTGTCGTCCACTGTAGGCCCCTTCTTTGAACAGGATTACTACAAAATGCTGACATTTTAAAATTTTAGTCTAATTTAGCTGCAGTATTTTAACTCTTTCACTACCTGAAATGTCTATACACAAATTTGCATTGCAATACAGGAAAAAAAGGTCATACAATATCCAATTTGCAAACCTGTTTTTTATGCAAGATTAGCGTTTTCTATGGCCCGAAAAGAAATTCTCTGTGTGAACTAACAAACACTGGCATTTCACAAAAGTACCATACGACGACCAATAGAAGCTTTAGTGCGATTTTATTTTTAAAAATGCCAGTGTTTGTTGGCGCGGCAACACTGGCATGGACTGGGCTCGGGGTTGTCAGAAAAGAACCACAAAGTAGTGAGTAAATAGCACAACAGGCAGGATGAAGTTACAGGTCAGGAGATTTACTGTGCAGGTCACAGGAAACACAAGCACGAAAAGGTTATCTGGAGACACCACGCGCACAATGGTTTGGGAACTCCGAAGTAATACGGGATCACAATGATATTTGATAAACAGGAGCACAGTAAAGCTTGGTAATCAAGGTCACATACAGGGTTCAAGAAACACTATGTACTGTCTGGGATGCAAAAACCCTGATTCTCTAGGAGGTCAGGAGGTTCACATTACAGGCAGAAAATGGGAAGCATCGGAGGCTTCCTACTGGTGGAGCAGCATTAAAGCTAAGACTGAAACATGCAGCCCTCCCGAAATCAAAAGCTGGAAAGATGTGGCAGGGTTCAGGTTTTGGCAGAACCAGCTTGGGCACAGACCTTTCTGGGTCCCTTCTGTGCCCCTGGACTTGGTTTGTGACAAACACTGATGCTTTTTTGACAGTATTTGCAACACTGATGCTTTGTGAATAACCCTTTAATTGATTTTGCAATTTTGTATAAAATTAAAATTTTCATAAAACTATACTCGACCCAGGTCAAATGGTGCACCTGTTTTGCTATATTACTGTAAACAAGCTACAAGGAGCAGTATCCACCCTCAGTGTAACAAAAAGTCCAATAAAATGTATTACAAAAGCCAGGGATTTGGCAGAATACAGGGAGAGCTCTGGAGTCATTCACTGCTGTACAATGATAAGATTCAGGGGTTATAATGAGTGAAAATCGCTGTACAGTACAGATACAGTGTGTTGATGTAATTTCCATACACCGGCATTATGTAGACAAATACGGATATTGGTTCCTATTCCATAGTTGACGGTAAAATGGAAACAGTAAGCAAGATAATGCCTGCAGATTTTCCCTACTGCCTCCATTTTAATGTCCATATTCCTAAGTAGGTGCTTTGTTACCACCTGGCCCCTGGAATGAAGCACAAGGCTGCCAGATACCAGCAGCGGCGCTACGTACTGCTGCGAGTATCAGCTTGTGGAGTCCAAAGGACTTCATGGAGCCTTCCGTGACCCGGCCGCAAGATTGTGCAGCGCTGCAGATGAATCAAGGAGGGAGACTAGGAACTATTTGTACCTAGTCCCACTCTGCTGCTGGCGAGAGGAAGTGGCGGATCTCGCTGCCCTACCCACCGCGGGATCAGAGGTGAGTATGGGATTTAATGGGGGGCTTTTCACAGCATTTTATGTGACTTTGCAAATGAATAATCACTTAACACCAGATTTGAGGAAAAATACTGTCTCCTGGCTAGAAGCAATGTTACATTGGAATAGCTGGTGTTATCACGTGGAGGTGAAAACTAACGTCTCCTATACTAAGTATAGGAGACGTTAATTTACAGTAACCACGCAAGGAAACACTACATTCGAGCAGCAAGTCCAGCTTGCGGCAAGAATGGAATAGTGATTCCCCTCGATAAGGTAACTACAGGAGATGTTATGTGTAACGTTTTCTGTAGTTCACTTATCGACAGCTATGGAATATAGCTCATTACTTTTAAATTCTATTGCTTTTTTGGAAGCTGCATTGCTAATAATGACATTATGATCACTATGACTACCCATAAGCAGGATGTCTGAACAAGTTTATTATCTATATCACATTTTGAAACATCTTTTACTGTAACACATCAATTAAGACACAATGTCACACTTTACTGCTCTCCATCCACAAACAGATCACACTCAGTGCAGTCTATTACAGCAGATGAGGCTTACCAAAACACCCCACATGAGTCACACCAATCTGAAGGGAAATCTGGTTCAAGCAACCCCATTTTACTATGTAGACGACATGGCTCATGTAGATGACATGTGATCTGTTTAATGATACGTATGGATAATGTCGTTGACATTAAGCTATGCAGTTATTTTTCAGTAATTAATTCTAAACTTTGATTTCCCTTATTTTATTTGTGTTAATTTATTTTTTGCCATTTCCTTTCAGAGGTGTACAAAAGGACTACAGGATGGACGCAAGGGACGGCAGTAAAGTCCCATGCTGGTTTGTTCATCACGATGGGCATGGCCTTATTGATGGAAATCACTCAGACTACATTGTACCCAACTTATTTAGCACTGAATGAGACTCAATGAGCCAGAAAGTTATAACAATACCATAATCGTTATTAATAAACCTGATAACATGTTTGTTTTCACTTTTTATCGTCAAGTATTTCATGAAAGTAGAATTATTTGCCCTATAATAAGTGGTAAAGCAAAAGTGAGAAACGTACTTATATAATAACAGGAATGTAGCCTGTCATGGTTTATATGCCAAAAATAAAACCATAACTTACTCCTTGTGTTTGTGTCTTGACTTCATTATGGCTTACCATTAAATAAAAATTACAAACGGATTTATCATTTATTTTATCAAAGGAACAGAAAGTTCCACAGTTTTTTTAGTAAATAAAATAAGATTTTCATCTAATGGCAAACAAGATGAAACACAGATGTTTCTTCTGTCCTCTGATCATCACTGATATTGAGGGTGGTCTTTTTACGCCATTGATATATTATGGGGTCTATTCAAAAAGCAACAAAATTGAACGCAATTACAGTTCTTTGCATTTCGACCCATTTCAGCAACTCCATTTTGACAAAAATACTATTTATCGAATGTTCACCATATTTTGCCGACACCGGAGTCGCCGAAGGAGGTATCGGATGCCAGCGAAAAGTGACGAATTGCATTGAAAAGTGAAAAAAAAATAATAAAAAGAAGTCTCCTATTTTCCTAATTGGAGCTTAAAGCGATAAAATGTTGTAAAAATGTGACTAAAAAAAAAAAAAATCCTTTAAACATAAAGTCCTGTTAAAAACAATAAACAAGTATTTTAAAAACTAAAATGAAAAAATGTCTTTTAAATAATAAAATGTTTTTTACAAAACCTAAAATAAATGGTCTTTAAAAAAATATTACATTTATTACATTGAAACCCATTGGATTCACCTGTTTAAACATGTCGAATTGAAACACCAAAAATCAGGTCATTTCACTAAAGTTTTTGTGCAATTCGGCAGTCTGCTAATAGATGAATCGATAGTTCTCACTGGGTTAATTTTGGTGCTGCTGAACGCCGGTAAAATCCACTATATCTCCCTGTCAATTCACCAGTATTTGGTGAATTGACAGCTTTTGAATACACAAATTTCCCCAAACTTGCACCTACAGTGAAATTCGCCATTTGGTGCAATTCGGTGGCAATTTTGGAGCTTTGTAAATAACATCCTATGTATTTCTATAATCTGTAAATGCAGTGGTCATGTCACCAGCAACAGTTTCAGGTGAATAATAGGCTGTTTCTTATTGATGCACATAAATTCCTTCTGAGAACAACCACATACAGCAGGGGTGGGCACTTGCGGCCCTCCAGGACACCCCTGACATACAGGGTTATTCAAAGAGCTCTGAATTGCTAGCGAAAAGTAACCGAACAGTGAAATTCAGCGTTCGGTTACCTTTCCTGGCCAGTCGGCTATTCTGAGAGCAGGCAGTTCGCCAAATGTTGGCAAATTGCCTGCACATACGGTGCCTGTTCGGTGCCTGTTCGAGGGCAGTGAAATCCCCATAGAGAAGCAATGCTTCGTCTATTCAGAGAACAAAAACCAGCAGTGAAAAGTTGCCGAATCACCCTGCCATTCAGTGGTTTCATTCGACAGGTTTATTCAGGAGAATCCCATAGGCTTCAATGTTAAAAATATTCCCGTTTTAATTCAATATCTAATAAACCGTTTATTATATTCTGCAGTAAAAAGTCTATTTATAGATTTTTTTTAGGATAATTTAGGCATTTTTCAGGATTTTTTTTCCGAAATATTTTTTTTTAAATCGTTTTTTCTTTTTTCTGTAACAGCCCTCTTTATTATCATTCATTGGACCTCATATGTAAATTTCAGACATTTTTGTTTTGTAGTTTCTTTGCAAACAGCGTTTTACTTTTCAAACATTCAAGCAAACGTTTTTTTTTTCCTCACTCCATTCGTCTGCGGTGTCAGGTTTTTCCGGTAGCTGCTCTGCACTGTGATCGGCTCCTGCTCGGGTTTTTCCGGCGTGTTCGGCTGGGTTAATCCATATGTTTTTGCGGTTTTCGTTGTGCCTTCGCCGGGTTTTGCAATGAGTTTTCGGCGGCTTTTCCCTGTATTACGACGGCCCTGTGTTGCTTGCTGAATACACCGCAGGGTCGCTGAAATGGGATTGCCAAATCACACTGAATTGAAGAGAACGAAAAGTCACCGAATGTGCGGGGACTTTCCGATTCTCTTTGAATAACCCTGAAAGAGAGTTGATCTGGCCCCAAATTGTAACCGAATGCTGAATTTCAGCGAACGGTGCCATTTTGGGGCGATTCGACTATTCAGAGAGCAGGCACTTCGTCAAATTGTGCCGAATTGCCTGCATGTACGGTGCCTGTTCGAAGGCAATGAACTCCCCCATAGAGTAGAAATGTTTTGTCTATTTAGAGAACAGAAACAGCAGTGAAAAGTTGCCGAAGTGCCCTGCCATTCGGTGGTTTCATTCGACAGGTTTATTCAGGTGAATCCCATCGGCTTCAATGTTAAAAATGTTCCTCTTTTAATTCAATATCTAATAAACTGTTGATTATAATATTCTGCAGTAAAAAGTCTCTTTATTCATAGATTTTTTTAGGACCTTTAAGGCATTTTATGGGATTTTTTGTCAACGTTTTGTTTTTAAATCGTTTCTTTTTCCTGTAACAGCCCTTTTTATTATCATTCATTGGATCTTATATGTAAATTTCAGACATTTTCGTTCTGTACTTTCTTTGAAAACAGCGTTTCACTTTCTCAAACATTCAAGCGTCCGTTTTTTTTTTCACTCCATTCGTCTGCAGTGTCGGCTTTTTCCGGCGGCTGCTCTGCGCGGTGATCGGCGGCTGCTCGTGTTTCTCCAGGGTGTTTGGCGGGGTTAATCCAGATGTTTTTGCAGGGTTTTGGTGTACGTTTGCCGTGTTTTGCAGTGAGCGTTCGTCAAGTTTGCTGCGGTTTTTCCCTGCACTATGACGGCCCTGGGGTGCTTGCTGAATACACCGCAGGGTCACCGGAATGGGATCGCCGAATTGAAGAGGACGTAAAGTCACCGAACTTGCGGTGATTTTTTGATTTTCTTTGAATAACCCTGTAAACCTAATCCCTATATTACATTTGTAGGGAATATTAGGATTAATTCTGGACCATTTTCACTAGAACAGGACAGAACTGAAGCTTTATTAAATCCCTACTACCACACGACCCTTGTTCATCCTCCCTGCCCTATCCACATAAATAAATTCCTGCATTCATATACACCTTCACACAATACTATGGAGTCTGGACATAAATACTGTACATATTCATATATGAAAAATGTATCCTGAAACTATAAACAAACTAGTATGTAGTTAACTACATGTTTATGACAAGTGCACCGGCAATAATCTTGGTTCAACAAATTTGGACTAATTTAACAATAATCGAAAATTCACTTCAGAATAATACCAGGAATGCACCGATAACATTTTTTTCAGACTGAGTACTGAAACCGTTACATGGGCTGATATAATTATTAAAAATCCTTGTTCTCCTGTTGTCTGGAATTATCTCAGCCATTAGCTCTCATTTACTTCCTTGTACCCGGCCGGGCCTTTTCCTTTGTTCAGAGTTGTAGAGAGCATATTCTCAATGTATACATTGATGAGAAATTAATTGAGCTCAAAACGCTGATGTTCACATCTCTTTACTGCAATTCAATATCTGCTGGTTTCACAGAGTTAAATACAGAAATACACGTCAGACTTAAGACCGCCCCTCAAATACAGGATTGGATAAGCTTTAGGCGCATTTTCCAAATTGTCTCAGACAAAGAGTTTAGATAACAATACATCATTCAAATTAACCCTAGACATTGAGGCGCCTTACAACATCTGTTTAAACTTATCAACGGTCAGGTCTTTACATCAAAGAGGGCTTTAATCAGTAACTTTAGAGTCTTTGGGTCAGAAGGTCACACATATGGTCTCCTTTAACTCTCCAGCCCTACTGACTGACAGCTGAAAGATTAATGATCCTTCACAAGCTGAAACAGGATGCCATTATTCTATCTAGTATCCAAATTGTATTAAAACTGGTTTGATATTTCATTAAATTACAGATATTTAATACTCCTCAACATGGGCCAACAAAAAATGTGCATCCATTGAGTTCAGCCTATCACACAACACCTACTGCTGTTGACACAAGAGACAGCAAAAAACCCAGTCTGAAGTGCTCACCAAATATGCAACATACAAAATCCCTTCTTCACCCCAGAATGGCGGTCAGATTTCTCCTTGGATCAGGCAACCATTACAACATATTAAATATTATAACCCTTAATATTATATTTTTGCAGGAAGTTATCCAGTTATTTCTGACCCAACCCCCTAAACAGGCAGATAATTCCACAGCTTTGTTTGTTGAGGTATCCTTTGATTTATGATGGTGAATCGATGAATCACCCATAATTTGGACAAAACTCAGTTCTCAATTTGCCTGCAGAAAAACAGAAGTCTAATACATACATTTCCCTAAACTTGCCTGTCCAATTACATTAATTTCTTCAGTGCGGATGACACATAGGATGCATTGTCCGCCTTCCTCCTGTGTGAAGACGACGTATCCAACACGTCATCCATTAGGCTAGGGTCAGACTAACGCAGTATTAACGTGCGTTTAGCAGCACTAAATCACTGCCGTGCTAGCAGCAAATGACGTCCAATGCAGGGCATACGAAAACGGCCGCACAAAAGTGCGGCAGCGCAACGCAAGTGGCAAACAAACGCATTTTTTCAAGAACGTGATACCACTAGTACTGACGTACAGAGTGCGTTGCGTCCACTAGCGGCATGTGGGCGTGATTAGGAGACGTCAGATGCTGCTAATGTCCGGCCAACATAACGTACAGACGCGAAAAGGGTTTTATTGATGATCCGTAAAAAATCACAGACGAAAATGCGCATCACATGACCGCTATCGTGTATTAAGTGAAAAAAATGCGTCCATTCGTTCGAACGCACTTTTTCACGGACAACGAGAAAAATGCGTTAGTCTGACCCTAGCCTTATACTTACCTAAAAATCACACCCACGAATATCTTCCTCTTTGTAGGAAATTAAAATGCTTAATTCCCTACAAATTAAAAGCTTAATAAATAACCCTCTAATACGTGATGGCAGCTGCTAGCGATACGTGATCGAAACACGATTCAGAGTGTTTTTGGGGTTGAGAAGGGACGAAGAAAGGCTTTTTGGCTGAATATTATCTTTTATTGCCCAGTTACCTAGTTTAACATATAAATGATGGGTGTATCTAATATTTTGTATTTTTTTTCCTCTCGAAAATGTAAGACACAAAGTTAAATGCTAAAAATTAAGGGAAAACCCAATATCCTTACATTATATGCACCAGATTAAAAATAACCCGACCCACAGGAGATTGGAACAGTGAGGAGGGATGAAAGAGGGTTAATTTTTTTTTAACCCCTTAAGGACCTCGGACGTACCATGTACGTCACGGCCGCGGGTCTCTTTTAGACCCGCTAACGTACATGGTACGTCCTGCGGTCTTTTGAGCGCAGGAAGCGATCGGATCGCTTCCAGCAGCTCCAGGGCCATTGCACGCTGCCTGGGAGTCCAGGCATCCGTGCAATGGCAGACAGAAGTGCCGGGGCCCCTTGTGATCGCTTCCCGGGAGCGATCAACATCCGGTTTCACCGGAAAGGTGCCCCGCACTTCTACAGAGCGCTGGAAGCGATCGTATCGCTTCCAGCTGCTCTGGGTATATTGCAGGGATGCCTCGACATCGAGGCATCCTTGTAATATGGTTACCTGCCGGCGGTCCGTCCATGATCGCTCCCCCCGAGCGATCACTTCCGGTAGCGGCAGGAAGTACTGAGTGCCACGAGGTATCGTGGCACTCAGTACAAAAAAGATCACATAAGTGATCAGGTGCTCTGCTGGGTGCCTCGAGGGATCAAGGCACCCAGCAGACTAAAAAAAAGTGTAAAAAAGTAAAAAAATAAATGAAATGCATAAAATAAAATAAATGTGACAGCCAAGATGGCGCTGCCCTTCTAAGGGCAGGGTCATCTTGGGGCTGTTTGGGATGTTCCTAGCCTGCCTCATCAGAGAGGCAGGCTAGCAACATCCAATCAGAAGTTAGAAAAAATCAAAATAAAATTTCTAATTTGTCAGGTCAGGTCAATATTTTGTAAATATTGGCCGTGACCTCTATGATTCTCCCTCCCTCTCCTCACTTGTGTTTTGGTGAGCGCGAGAGAGAGATCAGATTTGACAGGTTAGAGATTTTAGGTAGATTTAGTGAGATTAGAAAAATTGAAGCAGATTTAGAGAGATTTTAGGGAGATTTAGAACAATTGAGGCAGGTTTAGAGGGATTTAGAGAGATTTAGGTGTTTATTTGTATTTTCTTGTGAAACCCAACGGTTCTTCTAAGAACCCACAATCCGCTTATATATATATAATAATTATAAAATTTTATAATCTATTATATATAATGTCTGAGAGGGTGTACAGCGCCGAGGAGGCATATGCCATCCTGGCGTCAGAATCTGAGGCATCTGCGTCAGACTCCGACCCAGATTTTGACCCAGCTAAGTGCTCAGAGACATCGCTAGATACATCATCTACGCTGGCAGATGTATCTCCTAGTGATGTTTCTGATGCAGATCCTGGGCCACCACCTGCCAGCAGGAGACGCACAGCTCCAGCTGAGGAGTGGGTAGTGCCTCATCGCCAGAGGCCAGATATCCCTCCTTTCACGGCAAATCCTGGCATCAATTATGATGTTGCAGGATTTACCGCCACACAGTTTTTGCAGGTGTTTATGGGGGATGATTTGTTGGGCCACATCGTGGCCCAATCAAATCTGTATGCCCATCAGCATTGTGCTGCGAAGCCAGACTCCTACTTGGCAAGGCAGCAATGGACCCCGCTAGATGTGCCAGAATTTCTGAAATTCTGGGCACTTACTATGCTGATGGGCATCATAAAGAAGCCCTCAATTCGCTCCTACTGGAGCAGTAGCCCCATCTGTTCTACCCCCATTTACCCCCAATCAATGTCACGTAGAAGGTATAAAAACATTTTGCGTTTCATGCACTTCAGTGACAACAGCCTGTGCCCTCCTAGAGAGCATCCCCAGTTTGACAGGTTGTATAAAATCCGCCCCCTGATTACCCACTTCGCCGCCAGGTTTGCAGAGGCTTATACACCTGGAAGGAATATCTGCGTGGATGAATCCCTAATGAAATACAAGGGAAGGCTGGGATTCAAGCAGTATATTCCTTCCAAACGCTCCAGGTATGGAGTGAAGGTGTATAAGCTCTGTGACAGCGAGAGTGGGTATACTCAGGCCTTCCGGGTGTACGAGGGAAAGGATAGTAGCCTTGACCCTCCAGGTTGCCCAGAACACATGGGAACCAGTGGCAAGATTGTGTGGGACCTACTTTTTCCACTGATGAACAAAGGGTACCATTTGTATGTTGATAATTTTTATACGAGTGTCCCTTTGTTCAAGCTGCTGTATTGTTTTGATACAGCAGCATGCGGTACTGTTCGCAAGAACCACGTAGGTTTCCCAGCACAGCTTGTCCGCACCCGGCTAAAAAGGGGGGAGCCCTCAGCTCTGCGCCAAGAGGAGCTGTTGGCAGTCAAGTACAGAGACAAGAAGGATGTATACCTTCTATCCACCATCCACACTGAGAGGTCTGTGGAGGTCTCTGTACGTGGCAGAGCTGAGCGCATCAGGAAGCCAGTGTGCATCAAAGCCTATAACCGGCATATGGGTGCGGTTGATCTGGCAGATCAGCTGCTCCAGTCCTACCAGATTATGCGGAAGTCAAGGGCCCGGTACAAAAAGGTTGCAATTTACCTGATGCAAATTGCAACCCACAATGCCTTTGTGCTCTGCAAAAAGGCAAACCCCGGAGTGACGCTGTCCTTTTTACAGTTTCAGCTCCAGGTCATTTCGGGGTTTTGTACCAGGATGCACCTGCTCCCCGGGCGGTGATGGGGGACAGAGTTGGGGCTACACATTTTATTTTTAAAATCCCCCCTACTGAGGGCAAACAGAAACCCCAAAAAAGATGCAGGGTGTGTTTCAAGAGGGGGCAGAGGAGAGACACAATCTTTTACTGCCCAGAATGCCCTGGACAACCCGGTCTGTGTCTTGGGGACTGTTTCAAGATGTATCACACTGTGCGTGATCTGTAATTTTTTTTTTCTTACAGTCTAGTTAGTTAGTTCAGTTTAGTTTTTTTTTTTTCTTTTACTGCACCAGACTTTTACATTTTATTCCTACATTTTTATGTTCTACAATTGGTGCTGTATTTTGCCAAAATCTTGGCACACCTACAGTTGTGTTCAAAATTATTCAACCCCCAATGCTGTAAAGGGTTTTAGGGAATTTAGTGTACATTTGTAATTGTATTCAGAATGAAATCCTACAAGGACTTTTTAAAGAACCATATGCAACTAAAATGACATCAATTGGTTTTGTAATACAGTAGTAAATATGTTAAACATACCAAGAGAGACCATAGGAAGCATCATTCGCAAATTCAAGGCAAAGGGCACTGTTGAAACGCTACCTGGTCGTGGCAGAAAGAAGATGCTGACTTCGACTGCTGTGCGCTACCTGAAGCGTAGAGTGGAGAAAAGTCCCCGTGTGACTGCTGAGGAACTGAGAAAAGATTTGTCAGATGTGGTGTCACGCTCAGCCACAATGGCGGTACCTGGCATGCGCCAAGTAGGGCCCAGGTAAGAGGAAAAGCCGCTATACGCAGAGATGTGTGACACAACAATCAGGATAAGGAAATAAACCACAGTAGACACTGGGGACCTCTGCACGGCTAATACCGTAGGAGCCCTATACTGATAGATCGGTCCTTAGAGTGGCCGAATCTGCACTAATGGAAAAAGGTTACCTTGTAGCCGTGCAGAGTCCTGGGAAAAACACAGACACCTAAAGGAGATATACTCAATAACTTGCAGGGAAGGACTTCAATAAACTAAAGCCGTGGTCTACAAGGATACACAACATATAATACGATAAGCACAGAACCGCTAGGGATGTCCAGAAGAGTGGTCAATAAATAAGCCAGGGGTCAAAACCAAAACGTATACCTTCAGCCAAAGCGGGGATATAGCACCAGAGAAAATCCGTCAGCCAGGCCAGAGGGTCAATACCAGGAAGTCAATCAGAAACCTAGAACTCAGACAAGGGGGAAACACTGAGAAAGAACTAGGATAGAATAACAGGGAGCTCTCAGGAACAAATCTGTAGCTGAAGTGAACCAGGATGCAAGAGCATGGTGATATGGGCCCATGGCTTTATATAGGGGAGTAATCAGCCCATATCACCAGCAGAAGCTCAACGAGCAATGAACTTAACCCCTGAGCTGCATGTCAGGGAAAGCAGCACAGGGAAACACAGACATAAGGAATACAGAGGGCAGGGAGACAGGGTTGGAATGTGGGAACGTGACAGTAGCCCCCTCCGAAAAAGGTGACCTCAGGGCACCTACAAAAATCCAAAAAAAAAAACACAAGACACACTCAGTCTTCTGAGTCGTCTGAATCTTCAGCAAAATTCTCCATGAGACTAGGGAATCGCTGGAACACAACCCAGTGTGCCTCCCGGACCAGTAACCCAGAAGGAGTCCTCACAAAACCATTAGGAACATTTCTCCCTTTAGGAAACATTTTACCAACCAGACTCCCCGATTGCGGAGATTCCTCAAGGTAAGCTAGGAGTACAGCCTTATCAGACTCGGAAAGGAGCGTGATATTCTCGGACCCTGGGCGAAGAGTGGCATCCTCGGACCCAATGCGACTGGGGTTTTTCACCCTCTTTCGTCTCCTCTTAGAGCGGGACTTGAGAGGGGTAACCCTATCACAGGACAAGACACTGGTGGAACCACTGTGGGACATGGGCACAGTGGGAGTGCAATGAGGCTCTGGAACCGCTGACACACAGCTTGACTGGGTTTCTGGAACTACTGAAACACAGCTTGACTGGGTTTCTGGGACCGCTGACACACAGCTTGACTTGGTTTCTGGGACCGCTGACACACAGCTTGACTGGGTTTCTGGAACCGCTGACACACAGCTTGACTGGGTTTCTGGCACCGCTGATACACAGCTTGGGACTGGCACACAGCTTGGGACTGGCACCGCTGGCACTGTCAGGTATATTACACACAAAGGAGAATTTTAAAATGGATGCCTGTAGCCATTTTGTTTTGAAAGACAGTTTTTCTTTCTAATTTCTCTAGGTTTAGAAATGAACGAGATTTTTTTTTACAGAGTTCATTCCTGGGTAAAGTCTTTTATATTTTTTTAAGAAGTGCCAGACACGAATGGAACCTAGAATGTTGTGTGTGATAAGGCTAAGGTTAAATGCTAAGACGTGTCATAAGTAATTTATTGTTCTGTCTTAAGTTTTTAAAACAAAAAGAGATTTTGTCTTTTGGGTATAGAAAAAAGAGTTAAAATTTCTGTAATATAAATTTATATTCACAAAATATATGTTTATAATCAAGGTATATTTTATTATATTTACAGTAGGAAATATATACTCCAAAATATAGTATATAATTGGTAAATAATAAAAATTACTAAAAGAATAGATTCTGTTGAGTTACCAGAAAAGAATTTAGCTGATAGGCTCTAAGTAATTTCAAAAGGGAGTAGAGCTATAAATCAGATGACAGAGACAGTCTAGTTGAGAGAGAGAAGGTCTTTGTTAAGTCAGTCTGACCTTTTTGACCCGAGATAAGAATTAAAAAGAAATGGTGGAATTAATTTAAGAAGTGCAATACTGCCCTCTAGAGGATAGTAAAAATAATGATTCATATTATTATTAATTAACCGTGACGTCAAATTGGCTATAATAAGCGGCAAGGCTCTTTGTGAGGCAGTCGGAGATTCCAGCATTCAGACTCACATCGCAATGCATTCAGACGTCCATTATATATGACACTCTGAGAAGTCGGAGATTCCAGCAGTCAGACTCACACTGCAATGCATTACACATGACCCTCTGAGAGTCCAAGATTCCAACACTCAGACTCACACCACGATGCAGGCAGGTCCCAAGACATGAGGCAATCAATATTCTCACCAAATCTCTAACTCACATGCATTAATTATCTGAGATCGATAATCTTCACACATTCCAAAATTTACTACATCAGGAATTCCAAGGCAGACTTATCAACATCCAAATTGGACAGGTAATGTATGAAATAAGGAATTAATGTAAAAATATATTTGTAGAGATTCTTGCAACTTAGACTGAGATTCTCAGATACCGTTAAATCCAAATTCTAAGTAATTTCTATTCTGCAGATAGAAATATGAAGAAGTGGATATAAGGATTTATTCCTAAAGAAATGTTGTAAGATTGATACAATATATATATTGAATTTGGAAATTACTGTGATTAAAATTAATAGGCAAGGAATTATATAACTACAAAATAAAAAGCAAAAGATTAGAAATTTAATTCTCGAGATTAGGGGAGGATTCACTAAATAAGTTTTTATTACTTATCATTAAATTAGCTCATCTTTTGTTGATCCATATAGTATATATATATATATATATATATCTATAAGAGCTGGCTGGTTAAACATTGTTTGCTGGAAATGCATGTTGTATTAAGCAGAAATGTTTATTAACCATTTGTGTATTAGTTACTAACTGATAAGGTAAATGATATTAATCATATATGCAGTTACTAACCGGAGATACATATATTGTGAAGCTAGTTTTTATATGCTGATGGATTGTGGTTTATAAATTGTTGTTTATGATATGAGATTTGAAACTTTTTTGTATACGTAATAAATATATATATATTTTATCCGATTATTGATTATTGTATTTTTTAAAGCAAAACACAGACAATTAAAAGAATTCAGGATAATTTCTAAGAAATATAAACGATTGATATTTGTGTCTCGTATAAGTTTCTTATGAAATAATAATCCCTGATATATTGGAGGCAACTGCCGAGGTAGGTCCAGTAAGTCCAATATAGACATATTGGAGGCTTGGCTAATAAATCCAATATATATAAACGTGTTGTATTCACGTGCAGAGATTATATCCGACAAATTGGAGGCACTGCTGAGATTGTAGTTTTTGTTTGGAATATAATTGTCAGTATTGTCTGATTAGACAGAGATAAAAAATATATATATTTTGATTCCTTGTTGTATTTTGACTTGTGGTTTTTACGGTTATCTCTACTAAACAGTGTAAAAATGTCAGAGTCAGAACTGAGACTCAGGAAGATGTAGAGATACATACTAATCAAATAATATTGATAGATGTTATGTCTTATCTAAAGGACAAGTTACACGTCACAGACGATTTATTTGATTGGATAAAAGAATTGCAATATATCGAATTATGTTGATTCAATCTGGTCAGATCAATCAAATTTTCTTGAGTGTTTGCGAAAGATAAGTGCAGCCACAAATAAAAAAGACAAAGAAATCTTAGTTTTAAAAATTGTGCCTGAATGCATATACTTGATCGCAGAAATGAACAAGAGATTGAATGATGACAAAGAAACCAGAGACAGATTAGAAAATAAAAATTGTGACTTGCATGATACCGTAAATAAATAAAAGATGAGTCAGAATTAATGATAACGGAATTGAAAGTGTGTGCAAGAGAAAAAGATCAATTGCAAGATGAGATTGCTCAATTATCCAAATTAAATAAGGGGCTAAACAAACAATTAGCGAGAATGAAACGGGAACATGAGAAATTCGCTGATGAGTTACGTCAGGTTGAAACTGATGTTCGAAGGGTTAAAAATTCTTCGTTAGAGAAGTCCCCTTGAAAGCTTTGAGCCATACATCACTGATTAGACCTGGTGACGGCTCTGTTTATCTGAAAAGCCAGAGTGAGCAGAGTGGAAGCGAAAATGAAACTAAATCTCATGATGAAAAAGAGTAAAACCTCTTACACAGGAGTATTTCAAATCACATCACTCTAGCCAGCCACAGCCTATTAAGAAATATCGTGAAGTTCAGGATTTAACGAAAATTATTAATTTCTTGAAAACCTCAGTGGGTATCTTTGATGTTAAAGCATCGTCACAAATAATAGGTCATTTAAATATGTTTGAAGAAGCTGTGGGAGTTTTAGGAATTAATTCAGATGCTCAGAAAATTGAGTTGATCCCATGGGTCTTTGAAAGCAAACATAGGTATTTTTTCCAGTCTTTGAAAGAATCTGGTATAGGGAAATGGAGTAAAGTAGTTTCTGAGGTCAAATCTGAATTTGGGCCTCACCGTACCAGTCTAGCTGCGAAAAGAGCAATTTTAACTCTAAAATGCAGACCTAATCAAAGCCCCCGTGAATTTCTTTCAGTCCTTAAAAATGCGTACAGCTTGGCTGAAAGAAACCCAGATTTTGAAAACCCTGAATTTATCCAATTATTTTATGACGCATTGCCAAATAAAATAAAGGTTATTTTGGCAAGAGATTATGACCCGAGAAATGGTTTGGATTGGGTACTAAAAGAAAGTATGACCCTATTTACTGTATTTGAATATAGTGAAGAAACTCAGGGGAAAAGAGTGAAAAACTCACCTGAGGAAATAGCGGAAATTCACGTTAAAAAGGGCGATGTTAAATTTGAGTCCCACAAAAAGAGTTATGCGGAAATATTGCGTGACTCCATACCTCAAAGGGAAAAATCCAAGCCAGATCAGGAAAGAGGGTTTGCCAGAGAAAATTCAGGAAGTAAATTTCAGTCTAGGAAGCAATGGGTACCTAGAAGTCAGTGGGTTAAATCAAGGGAAAATGTACCTAGACAGGAAGCAACCAGAGGTAAGACTGAATCTGATGCGTCTGATAATGCGCAAGCTTCATCCCCAAGGACGAATAGAAAGCGGAGATATAATGTACGCCAGCGTATTGGTCAAATGCAGGAAAATTTCCGTGTGCTGACAGAGAAACTGGATCAGATCACTCAGTTAATGACTGGAAATAACTCTGGTCAGGTTGTAAGCGATGCAACACCTGCAGCCCCACCCAGTGACTAGATGATGTTTCTGATGAAGTAACCAGCATCCATGACAATTTACCAGAAAGTGATGATGAAATGATTAATACAAATGTTTGTATGGTTGACGATTTAAACCCTTCCCTGCAAAGAGAAGGAAAATGTATTTTATCTCCCCAGACTAAGTGCGAGCAAGCTGAGAAGACTGGATCCGAAATGGACAGCACAGCTGCCAAAAGCACGTTTGAGAGAGCAAAATCAGTTGGTAAAATCTGTACAAAACCTAATTTCATATCTCACTCTAAATTTCTCTGTAAATTGCATAGCATTGAAGACCGATATTATGTGAATGTAGAATTACAAGATAATTTACCACATATTCCATCCTTGCTAGACACTGGAAGCCAAGTTACGTTAATATCAGCTCATAATTTTGAACAGGTCCAAGAACTGTCTTCCAGGAAGCCTAGATTAGATAAATCTAATGCTAATCTAGTGAGTGAGAGTGACACATCTCTGAAAGTTCTGGGCACGGCTAAATTGGATTTTAAATTGGGGAATAAAGAAATTCGGCATCCAACGCTTGTTGTGGATCTGCCCCAAAATCGCCTAATTATTGGAATGGACCTTCTCAAAAGGTTAAATCCAATCATTGATTTTTATCAATGAGGTTATTTGGTCCCAAGTAAATGTTCCAATCAGCTACGATAGATCCCAATCCCATCACACTCAGCGTAACTGCCATGTGATTGAGGAAAGGCCGGATTCTATTGAAGTCCACTTCAGAAATAGCCAGACACCTGATATCTCTTTCTTAAGGCCAAAGCCCCTGACTTCAGGAGAGCAGGAGGATAACACCATATGTGTTACCCGAGAGAATTCGAGATATATGTCTGGAAAATGACGTGCTAATTATTCACCTCCACAAAAGGGAAACAGAACCAAATGGGCATAGTGAACATTCTCAGTTCTTAACTGAAATAGAGAAGATAAATGAAGAGGTATTTTTCCCTATACGTGTAAATAGTTTAGCTGGAGAAAACAACATGGCTAAACTAGATTTGCGCCAGGAATATAGCTATATTAGCAAGAAGATGCTAAATAAAATAGCTGACCTTAAAGTGATCAGATACCCAAATCCTCAAGAGGAGTGGATAACAGATCTAGATAATGATGGAGACAGTAATAATGTTATTGGAAAAAGTTATGTTATGTATTTCTAGAAGAAATAAAACTGCCAAGCTCAATTGCATGATTGTCATTCTAGATTATCTCAGGATATGTGAAGATGGAACAGCAGAAGACACTTAACTGGTATCATGTGAAGTGATGTTTTAGAAACATAGAAACATAGAAAAATGTCGGCAGATAAGAACCTTTCGGCCCATCTAGTCTGCCCAATTACATGGATACTTTTCCTGGATTTATCTTTTGTTTAGGATAGCCTTATGCCTATCCCATGCCTGCTTAAATTCAATTACTGTTTTGGCCTCTACCACTTCAACTGGAAGACTTTCCATGTATCCACCACCCTCTCAGTAAAATAATGCTTTCTGATGTTACTTTTAAACCTTTGCCCCTCTAATCTAAGACTATGTCCTCTTGTTTTGCTACTTTGTTTCCTTTTAAATATACTTCCTTCCTCTACCTTGTGGATTCCCTTTACGTATTTAAATGTTTCTATCATATCTCCTCTGCCTCGTCTTTTTTCCAAGCTGTACATGTTAAGATCATTAAGCCTTAAGAGTTTCTCCGGAGTGGCATCGGATTTGACCGAAATGAGGCTCTGGCCCTGTGCTCTCCAAAAATGGGGCGTGCTTCTGCTACTTTGCCATGCTGCTTCCCGTCTTCTTGGGTGTCAGAACTCTTCCACGGATGCTGGACTGACCCCTTTTTTTGATCTACCTCAACTGGGCGCTCATGGGGGCCTGTTCTGGTCTCTTATTCGGCAAGCCCCGAGGCCTTCCAATGGCCTGTAAATTGGCGCGGTCCTTCTCAGGTAGAGTTGGGACTGTTGTTTCCCCCACTGGAGTTTTTTCTTGACCGTGTTTTCTTCCCTACTTATACCAATCTGCTGTGTTGATTGACTCCACTCAGCTGCGCTCATGGAGTGCAGTTATTTTTTTTCTGAAGTTTGGTCGGATTTTTTATTTTTCCTTTTTTCCTTTCTTTCTTTTTCCTTTTGTTTCCTTTCGGTTCGACCTATGTATGTAATGTATGTATTGTTTGTTTGTTTGGTAAGCACTATGATATATGGTTCCAGGTGCTATTTATTGCAGGAGAGTCCCTCCATTCTCCGAGGAGGTTGTCTTCACTGACCGCGGTGAGATCTAGAGGGCTGGGAGTGACCACAAATGAGTAAACCCAATTCCAGATTTATTCCTTAAATGTTCGGGGCTTGAACACTCCGTACAAACGCCATGCTTTATTTCGTGACCTGCATAAATCTCAACCGGCTATTGTTTGTTTGCAAGAGACTCATTTTTGTAAGAGGCGTCCTCCATTTTTGAAATCGCGCATGTACACTGAGGCCTACCATTCCACTGCTCCGACAAAGTCCAAAGGTGTCTCGATTATGTTTCATAGAGATTGGACTTTTGTGTGTTCGGCTCAGTATGTGGATCCGTTGGGCCGCCTTGTGATCTTGTGGGTACGCTGAACGAATTACCAGTCACTATTGCTAACCTATATCTCCCTAATGATAATCCGGTTTCCTATCTGCGGAAGCTTTTTGTTAGAGTGAAAAAAATGTCTAGTGGTACGATGTTCCTATGTGGGGATTTTAATTGCACTCCTGACCCCGAAGTTGACACTCAGATGAGCCAATCCCGCCCCCATTCCCGCGCCCCCCCGCCCTCTAGTAAACAACTACGGAATTCATGCACTCATTTGACCTATATGATACCTGGAGGATATGCCACCCCAATACACGTGACTACACATACTTCTCTCATGTCCACTCCTCATATAGTAGAATTGACTTGTGTTTGATACATAGCTCAGCTTTGTCTCGTCTCTTGGAGGCGACCATTGGTATCATTACGTGGTCTGACCATGCTCCGCTTACGCTCACTTTTGAGGCTGCTTTTCCACCGAGGGGGATGGGGAATTGGAGACTTAATGACTCACTCATTGTAGACAGAGAGGACGTGACAACAACGCTACAACTCCTCCAGGAGTATTTCATGACGAACGTAACTGGGGACGTTGCAACAGCGTCGGTTTGGCTGGCCCACAAAGCTGTGATGCGAGGACATTTTATACAGAAAGGAGCGCAGCGTAAAAGACGTCTTAATGCTCAGATGACTGCTCTTACACGACGCATCACTGACCTAGAAACCCAGAATAAAGCCTCGCCTACCCCTCATATTACCGCTCAATTGACTGCGCAGCGCCACGAGTTGGAGCACCTGATGCTCCAGGTCACGGCACGCTCAATTAGACGGCTTAACTATGATCATTACACCCAGGGGAAAAACCGGGAAAATTGCTGGCGTCTAAATTGAAAGGGAAAAGAATGCAAACCAACATACCGTACCTATTGGATGCTAATAATGTGAAAATTTATAACCCAGCCCTCATTACTGATGAATTTGCACGTTATTATGCCTCCCTGTACAACCTAGGATTGGACCACACCGTACCGTCCCCTACCCAGGCCGACATAGATCTCTTTCTCCATGCGGCGAACCTTCCCTCCCTCTCTCCCTCTCAGGCTACAGATTTGCTTGCTGCGTTTACAGAGGAGGAGGTACTTAAGGCTATTAAGGCACTTCCAAAAAATAAAGCTCCAGGTCCCGACGGTTTTACGAATTTGTATTATCAGGTATTTGCATCCTCACTGGTCCCGACTCTTACCCTTTTTTTAATGACATTAAGAACACTGGCATCATCCCCCCGGAGATGTTGCAAGCAACAGTAGTGACCTGCCTAAGCCTGGTAAAGCCCCGACGCACTGTGCCAACTTCCGCCCTATATCCCTGTTGAATGTAGACGCCAAATTGTATGCTAAACTACTAGCTACTAGGCTTGGCCCCCTACTCCCATCACTGATCGCGACTGAACAGACCGGCTTTGTCCCGGGCCGCCAAACATGTGACAATACTCGACGATTTTATGATATAATTGATTTGGCCCATAGGACTAATACCTCCGGACTCCTGCTGGCATTGGACGCCGAAAAGGCGTTCGATCGCCTACACTGGGGGTATATGCGGTTAGTGCTACTAAAGTTTGGTCTCCCAGCACAATTTGTACACAGTATTATGGCCCTCTACTCCGCTCCGTCGGCGAAAGTTTTGGCATCGGGGTTTCTATCCTCCTCTTTCCACATAACCAATGGCACCCGACAGGGCTGTCCGTTATCCCCGCTAATATTTATTCTGGCCCTAGAACCCTTAGCGCTGCAGATTAAGATTTCCCAGGCGATCAAAGGTATGCCGACCCCGCATGGGGAGCACAAGCTGGCACTTTTCGCAGATGACATATTGCTCTTTTTGACCACCCCGGAGATATCGCTCCCTCCCCTGTTTTGCCTCCTTGACAGCTTTGGCGCGCTATCCTACTATAAAAATAATGTGAGTAAAACACAAGCTCTCCCTATAAATGTTGCTGCTTCATCCCTTAGCTCTTTGCGTAGTAAGTACCCTTTTGATTGGCGCTCTACCTCTTTAAAATACCTGGGAATCTCCCTTACCAAATCGCGAGGCACCATCCTAAAGGAAAACTTCATGCCACTATTGAACTCCATCGAGAAGCAGCTCTCTACATGGAGCACAAATGAAGCCTCCTGGCTGGGACGTATTTTTATTATTTTAGAAACATTCCAGTTTTCGTACCGGCGCATTTATTGCTCCGGCTGCAAAAACTGCTGCATGCACATATTGGAAAGGGAAGCCCCCTCGAGTATCGGCCTCTACAGTCAATGCGCCGCGACGTAACGGAGGGTTGGGTTTTAGATTTGCAATCGTATTACAAAGCAGCCTTGCTAGCCCAACTGTTGTCGTCGATGCATCTCAAAGAACCACCTCTATGGTTACAGTTGGAGAATGCCATGATTTTCCCATACAAACTTCATGACCTGTTGTGGCTTCCACTCCTTCCTAGGAATAGCACCATGGGTCTGCTACCCGCCTCGATGCTCTCCCTCATGTCCTGGCGCCAGTGGGGTTGTCCGTTAGTACGGCCTTATGACTTATTATATCTCGCCCCGCTCAGAGTCTTTTGTCGCTATATTCCAGACTTAAATTTAGATTCTTGGTTTTTGCGCGGCTTGACGCAGGTGTGGCAGCTCTTTACATCCCACTCCTGAAACCCTTCCAGACTTGGTACAGGAGTTTGCCATCCCATTGAGTGACTGTTTTTCATACCTACGTGTGAAGCACGCTCTACACAGAAGGGCCTGACCTCTTTCACACCTACGAACCTTTCAGCTTTTCACAAATTGTGTATGGGAAGAAATGTCAAATGAAACCGCTATCTCTCTGTTACAATAGCCTTCTAACTCCGAACCCAACTAAAAAATTACCCTATATGGTTAAATGGGAAAAAGATTTAGCCTTCACGCTCTCCATAGATGACTGGTCATACGCCATGGACACTATATACAAATATTCTAGAAGTACCAATCTCCGTGAGGCCTATATTAAATTACTGTGTAGATGGTACTTAACACCTACACGTTGGCCCATATTTCGGGGACTACCGGCTTCTGTTGGAGATGCCTTACCGGCCTCGGTTCCCTATTGCATACCTTTTGGCTATGTCCCGCACTGGGGGTTATTGGGTTAAAATAAGTAGACTGATTTCTCACTGCACTTCCCTTAGTCTTCCACTATGCCCGAAAATGTACCTCCTACATATTATACCCATTACTATTCAGATCCGTCATAGGAGGTTTATCTCTATGGTACTGGGGACTGCAAAAACGGTTATTGTGAGACATTGGCGTTCCTCATTATGCCCATCTATGAAAGAAGTTATGATGGCCCTCGAAAGTGTTTTTTAAATATGAAGAAATGTTCCACACCGCGAATAACTCAATGTGCCAGTTTGATGATACATGGGAGGGGTGGAGTGGTTTGTCGAGTCTGGAACCTTGATATAAGATCTTTACCATGTACGACTGTAGTGCTGCTGTTTTTATGTTTCATGTTAGCTTAGTATTTTATTGTTTTGAAAATGGAGTCTGCACGAATGACCCTTTCTAGGATAATATTGATACTTCATTTGAATCGTCTATGGTCCATGATAGGAATTTATGTCCTTTAGCTTTGAAGTTTCATCTTTTTTGCAATGTTGTACTATTTTATGTGTGAACTCCAATAAAAAACTTTTATATTCAAAAAAAAGAATTAAGCCTTTCCTGGTAACTTTTCTCCTTCAAGCCGTACACCATTTTAGTAGCCCTTCTCTGAACTCTCTCTAAGATGTCTATATCCTTCTGGAGATACGGTCTCCAGTACTGCACACAGTACTCCAAGTGAGGTCTCACCAGTGCTCTGTACAGTGGCATGAGCACTTCCCTTTCCTACTGCTAATACCTCTCCCTACACAACCAAGCATTCTGCTAGCATTTCCTGCTGCTCTATTACATTGACTACTTACCTTTAGATCCTCTGCAATAATAACCCTAAATCCCTTTCCTCAGATGTTGAGGTTAGGACTGTATCAAATATTCTATATTCAGCCCTTGTTTTTACGTCCCAGGTGCAATCTTGCACTTATCCACGTTAAAACTCAATTGCCACAGCTCCGACCATTTTTTTAGTTTACCTAAATCATTTGTCATTTGGCTGATCCCTCCAGGAACGTCAACCCTGTTGCAAATCTTTGTGTCATCAGCAAAAAGACATACTTTTCCATTAATACCTTCTGCAATATCACTAATAAAAATATTAAATAGAATGGGTCCAAGTACTGACCCCTGAGGTACCCCACTAGTAACAAGACCTTGCGCCGAATAAACTCCATTTACCACAACCCTCTGTTGCCTGTCACTCAGCCACTGCCTAATCCATTCAACAATATTGGAATTCAAGCTCAAAGATTGCAATTTATTGATAAGCCTTCTATGCGGAACAGTATCGAAAGCCTTACTGAAATCTAAATAAGCAATGTCTACTGCACCACCTGTGTCTATTATTTTTGTAACCCAATCAAAAAATCAATAAGATTAGTTTGCATGATCTCCCTGAGGTAAACCCATGTTGTTTCTGATCCTGTAATCTATGTGTTTTTAGATGGTCAACAATCCTTTCCTTTAACATGGTTTCCATTAATTTCCCACTACTGACGTAAGACTAACTGGCCTATAGTTCCCAGATTCCTCCCTACTACCCTTCTTGTGAATGGACACAACATTTGCTAATTTCCAGTCTCTGGGACGACTCCCGTTAGCAAGGATTGGTTAAATAAATCTGTTAATGGTTTTGCTATTACATCACTGAGCTCTTTTAATAATTAGGGTGGATCCCATCAGGCCCCATTGACTTTTTGTCTTTACTTAGACAGCTGCTGTAGAACCTCCTCCTCTGTAAACTGATATGTAATTGTCTCGTTAGTGTTTCCTCCTAACTGAGGTCCTTTCCTTCCTTTTCTCTGCAAAGATGAACAAAAATATCATTGAGGCAGTCAGCGAGACTTTTATCCTCTCTACATACCTTCCTTCTTTGTTTTTAATCTAACTAATCCTTGTTTTACTTTTCTTTTCTCGTTTATGTATCTAAAAAATGTTTTGTCCCCCTTTTTACTGACTGAGCTATTTTCTCTTCTGCGTGTGCTTTGGAAGCTCTTATAAATTGCTTTGCCTCTTTCTGCCTAATCTTATTGGTTTGCCTATCTTCTTCACTCTGAGTTTTTTATAATTATTGAATGTTGTCTTTTTGTTCTTCACTATTTGGCCACTTCTGCAGAGTACCACAGTGGTTTCTTCACTTTTTTGTTTTGCTAACAAGTCGAATGCAATTGCCTGTGGCCTTCAATAATGCTTCCTTTAAATAATCCCATTTCTTCTGGACTTCCTTTAAACTCCTCCAGTCTGATAATGACTCCTTCACACAAAGTCTCATTTAGAAAAATCAGTTTTTTTAAAGTCTAAAACTTTTGTTTTTGTGTGGTGCGGCTCCATCCCTGTTCTTATATTAACCATACTGACTGGTGATCACTAATCCCAAATTTTCACCTACAACAACGTCCGATACCAAACCTCCATTTGTGAGTATTAAATCCAATATGGTCTCTTACGGGTCGGCTCCTCAACTACTTGTGTTAGAGATAATCCAGTAGGGAGTTTAGAATATTTGTACTCCTGGTGCACCCAGCTGTTTTGGTTTTCCAGTTCACATCAGGAAGATTAAAGTCCCCATGATAATAACTTCCCCCTTCATTGCCATTTTGGCTATTTCCTCAACCAGCAGATTATCTAGCTCTTCTACTTGTCCAGGGGGTCTATAGATCACACCTACACGAGCTACTGTATGATTGCAAATGTTAGCGTAACCCAAACTGACTCGATGTTCACCTCGCTCACTTTTATTTGGTTGTTTTTATGTTGTTTTTCACATACAGGGCAACTCCTCCTCCTTCCTACCTTCTCTGTCTTTTCTATATAAAGAGTACCCCGGTATTGTTATGTCCCAGTTATTTTTCTCACTGAACCATGTCTCAGTAACCGCAACTAAATCTACTTTTTCAGCTGCCATCATTGCCTCCAGTTCATTGATTTTATTGACTAAACTGCGAGCATTTATAGACACGACTCTGAGCTTGTCATTTTTTCCCCGCATGTTGCTTGCACCCTCCGATTTAGTTTTGGGGGACAATCAGGCAGATTGTTTTTTACCCTTTTGTCCCCCCCCTCCTAGTTTAAATATTTCTTTGCGAAACCTTTGAACTTCTCACTGAGAACATATGTTCCCCTATGAGTAAGATGCAAACCATCTTTTTTATACAGTTCCTTTCTGCTCCAATTAGAGCTATCATGGGACACAAAGCCAAATCCTTGCTCTCGACACCATTCCTGAAGCCACAAATTAAATTCCCTATTGCGCATCTGCCTATCCTGAATGTTATGCACAGGCAAAACTTCAGAGAATGACACAGTGGATGCAATCTGCTGTATTTCACCTCCAAGAACACAAAAATCTTCCTTAATCTCAGAAACCTCATTGCTAGCCAAGTCATTTGTCCCTAGATGGACTAGAACATCCACTTCCCTTGCTGCTTTGCTTGTTTGACAATATTGAGAATACGTCTCTTGTCTCTACGAGCAGTAGCCCCAGGAAGACATCTCACCAAACCACTACTCTCCAGCTCAACACCTCTTATGATAGAATCACCCAGCAACAATTGCCTTCTATCATGTCCCACCTTTTCCTTATTGTTCTTGGTTGCAGTACTGCATACCTTAGGCATAGGGGATGGTGGTTCCTCAACTATTGTCAGGTTTAATACCTTGCAGGTACTTGCCTTTCAGGTTATGAGCCCAATATGCAGGTCTCGGGGATGCACACAGTTCGTGGGAGGGAGAATCACACAGGAGGGCTGTGGGACAGGACACACTGGAACTCACAGGTTGGCTGAGGGTGATGGGAAAGCAATCCTTGAGTCCAGGTGCGAGGGTAGCTGCTCTAGGGAGAGCACGTTGGGAAGGGTCTGTGCTCCTGGGAGAGCACGGTGGGATTAGCAGGGGGAAACACGAGGAGTGGATAGGGAAAGCAGGTTTCTGGAGCTTGATGTTTGCAGGTCTTGTTCATAGGAACAGGAGACAACAATGAAGCACTGTGGGAAGGTAGGAGGGAACCTTTATTGGTTAGACACATGGGTGTGTCACGTGACCTGAGGTATGTGTGTGTTAGGTGCATTAACTGTTTATTAACTGGTTCACAGCAGAAGGGCAGCACCTTTCATGCAGCTGCCACTTGCATGGATTCACGCAGGAACGGACAGGTACGGTCCTGACAACTATGGTGTCTGAGCCTACTTCCGTCTCACCACTACACTCTGAAAGTGCCTCAAAAGAATTAAGAAGAGCCAGACTGTGGGACATGCCTTCTATCCACAACTCTAAGTCTACCAGATCCTACAGTAGTCCATCTGCCACTCCTAGGAGGCCTCTGTGGCAGTGGCTTTGTAACAGTCATAGCCATAGCCTGTGTTTGTCTAACAGATACTTTACAAATCTCAGACTTCAAACAGGCAATTTCCTGCTGCAATAAAGAGAGCTGCCTACATATCAGGCACACTCCAAACCTCCAAAAATGGATCTAAAAACAAATGCATGACAGCTCTTACACTGGACCAAGCCTGCCATTATAAAAGAATGGATTTAAACCAACAAATCTTACCTTTTTGTAGGTTTTCTACCTCCTGTCTAACCTCAGACTACCTCCAGAGTATCTCCAGAAGATGTCTAAGTGCTCACTTTGAAGACTTGCACTTAGAAGGCTTCCAAGCTGAATTAGACCAAGCTAACATTCCACAAGCTTTATATAGTCACCTAAGAACACCTCCCCCAGCAAGGTGTGGACAAGTTTAACCACTTTAGCAAATAGCACGCAATTGATTCCAATTGTATGCTAATCAGTAAGAGGAATGAGTCACCAGCCTAACCTAATTTACACACCAGACCTAACTTAAAACCTTAAGATGAATAGAAAAGATCTGTTTGAAACAAAAATCAAAATCACTCACCAGAAGATCTCCTCTAAGTGCTCACTTTGAAGACTTCACTTAGAAGGCTTCCCAAGCTCAAATTAGTTTAATTAACATGTGATTCTTCTTCCCAGCATTCAGATGTTTAACTCAAGCTAGTAGATAGAATAGATCCGTACGGTTGATTAAAATTAATCAGAGATCAGAGTATCTATAGGGAATTTGAGTGAAATCGCTAGTCTATGAATGGTTATTTATACTTTCCTTCAACAGAAATTGAGATAAATGGTTAATCCGAACTGCGACTCTAATCCGCAAAGATGAATCGGACCACCAAAGACTGCGACTATCTGGAAATTCTACGGTTTTCCGCACAATTCCAAGGAGAATGCTGAAGTCCCATGCGCATCAAGCTCATGCAAGCCTGAAAGACATGCGGGATACAGCCAGGATACCGTTGATTGCTATGTACAAGAACCACCGAAGGAAAAGATTTGCCGCATATTTTATGGCAACCGCTGTTTAATACAGAAAGAGAAGCAAATGTTTACCGGAGGAATCTGGTACAAAACAGAGTGTTCATACCAACACCAGTGATCCTCGTAAAAGTTCCTAAAGAATCAAGAGTTGTTATTGAGAAGTTATTTTTATAAATGAAGTCTGGTATGACGAGAACAAATCGTTGTCGTATTCCAAGGGCAAGAGATACCCATGAATCCAGATTTGAAATATTTGCTAAAGAACTAGCATGACCATACTATTGAACTTCTAATCTATAATATAATTGAGTAAGGCTTGGCGTGTCCGTCGCCAAGCCTTACTCTGCGCATGCGCGCGCAACCAGCGGCGGTTGGTTGCGCGCGCATGCAACCGCCGCGGCACGAGCCGGCTGCCTGCTCGCCGCGGCGGTTACAAGATGCACACAGCAGCCGGGTAGAGGCTGCGCTCGCAGCCTCTAACCGGCTGCCGCGCGCAGCCAACCCCCGAGCGGCGAAGGGAAAGTTCCCTCCGCCGCTCGGGGGTTGGATGCGCGTGGCAGCCGGGTAGAGGCTGCGAGCGCAGCCTCTACCCGGCTGCTGTGTGCATCCAACCCGTCCCCGAGCGGCGAAGGGAAAGTTCCCTCGTTTCCGCTCTTTGAAGGACCCAAGCCCCGGTCACGTGACCGCGGCTTGGGTCCTTCAAAGACCGGAAGCGGGGAAACTTTCACTTCCCCGGCGCCGCTCGGAAAGGTAAGTATGGCGCGGACGGCGGAGCTCATGGGGCGGCTGTCCGAATGCCGATAGAGCATTCGAACAGCCGCCCCATGTCTGGTCTGGGGTCTGATCTGGGGTATATATCCATGAGAGCTTGGGGGGTGCAATATCCACGAGCCGGGGGGCAATATCCACGAGCCGGGGGGCAATATCCACGAGCTGGGGGTCAATATCCACGAGCTGGGGGCCAATATCCATAAGCTGGAGGGCAATATCCATGAGCTGGGGGGCAGTATCCATGAGCTGGGGGTCAATATCCACAAGCTGGGGGCCAATATCCATAAGCTGGGGGGCAGTATCCATGAGCTGGGGGGCAATATCCATGACCTGGGGGGCAGTATCCACGAGCTGGGGGGCAGTATCCATGAGCTGGGGGGCAATATCCACGAGCTGGGGGCCAATATCCATAAGCTGGGGGGCAATATCCATGAGCTGGGGGGCAATATCCAGGAGCTTGGGGCAATATCCAGGAGCTGGGGGGCAATATCCATGAGCTGGGCCAATATCCATGAGCTGGACCAGTATCCAGGAGCTGGGGCAGTATCCACGTGCTGGGGCAGTATCCACGTGCTGGGGCAATATCCACGAGCTGGGGCAGTATCCAAGAGCTGGGGCAATATCCACGAGCTAGGGCAGTATCCACGTGCTGGGGCAATATTTACGTGCTGGGGCAATATCCAAGAGCTGGGGCAATATCCACGAGCTGGGGCAGTATCCACGTGCTGGGGCAATATCCACGTGCTGGGGCAATATCCACGTGCTGGGGCAATATCCAAGAGCTGGGGCAATATCCACGAGCTGGGGCAATATCCACGTGCTGGGGCAGTATCCACATACTGGGGCAATATCCACGAGCTGGGGCAATGTCCACAAGCTGGGGCAGTATCCACGTGCTGGGGCAATATCCACTAGCTGGGGCAATATCCACGAGCTGGGGCAGTATCCACGAGCTGGGGCAATGTCCACGAGCTGGGGCAGTATCCACGAGCTGGGGCAATGTCCACGTGCTGGGGCAATATCCACGAGCTGGGGCAATATCCACGAGCTGGGGCAGTATCCACGTGCTGCGGCAATATCCATGAGCTGGGGCAGTATCCACGAGCTGGGGCAGTATCCACGTGCTGGGGCAATATCCATGAGCTGGGGCATATATCCATGAGCAGGGGCAGTATATCCACAATAGACTGCCCTCTGGGCAGGCTTTCCACCTTGTAAAAAGATAATCTAACAATTTATGCTCCAATGTATTCACAGATTGATCATCGATTGCTATCTGCTTATAACGGGCCAAAGATTACAGAGATTGTGATTTGTATAGTAATTATGTTTCTAACTGTCTGGATGATTGTACTAACAAAGAAAGTACGTACATTGAAGTTTAAAAACACTGCATCTTCAATTATTAAATGGATGAAAGAAGAAAAACATGTTGCGAAAGGTGGAAACCTAGCCTAATTGGTAAAGGGGGAGATATATGTTTTCCTCAAATTGAATTGGTTAATAAATAGATGAAACCAAAGGGGGGTTATGTCAGGTATATTACACACAAAGGAGAATTTTAAAATGGATGCCTGTTTGTTTTGAAAGACAGTTTTTCTTTCTAATTTCTCTAGGTTTAGAAATGAACGAGATTTTTTTTTTACATTGTTCATTCCTGGGTAAAGTCTTTTATATTTTTTTAAGAAGTGCCAGACATGAATGGAACCTAGAATGTTGTGTGTGATAAGGCTAAGGTTTAAATGCTAAGACGTGTCATAAGTAAATTTATTGTTCTGTCTTAAGTTTTTAAAACAAAAGAGATTTTGTCTTTTGGGTATAGGAAAAAGAGTTAAAATTTCTGTAATATAAATTTATATTCACAAAATATATGTTTATAATCAAGGTATATTTTATTATATTTACAGTAGGAAATATACTCCAAAATATAGTATATAATTGGTAAATAATAAAAATTACTAAAGAATAGATTCTGTTGAGTTTACCAGAAAAGAATTTAGCTGATAGGGCTCTAAGTAATTTCAAAAGGGAGTAGAGCTATAAATCAGATGACAGAGACAGTCTAGTTGAGAGAGAGAAGGACTTTGTTAAGTCAGTCTGACCTTTTTGACCCGAGATAAGAATTAAAAAGAAATGGTGGAATTAATTTAAGAAGTGCAATACTGCCCTCTAGAGGATAGTAAAAATAATGATTCATATTATTATTAATTAACCGTGACGTCAAATTGGCTATAATAAGCGGCAAGGCTCTATGTGAGGCAGTCGGAGATTCCAGCATTCAGACTCACATCGCAATGCATTCAGACGTCCATTATATATGACACTCTGAGAAGTCGGAGATTCCAGCAGTCAGACTCACACTGCAATGCATTACACATGACCCTCTGAGAGTCCAAGATTCCAACACTCAGACTCACACCACGATGCAGGCAGGTCCCAAGACATGAGGCAATCAATATTCTCACCAAATCTCTAACTCACATGCATTAATTATCTGAGATCGATAATCTTCACACATTCAAAATTTACTACATCAGGAATTCCAAGGCAGACTTATCAACATCCAAATTGGACAGGTAATGTATGAAATAAGGAATTAATGTAAAAATATATTTGTAGAGATTCTTACAACTTAGACTGAGATTCTCAGATACCGTTAAATCCAAATTCTAAGTAATTTCTATTCTGCAGATAGAAATATGAAGAAGTGGATATAAGGATTTATTCCTAAGGAAATGTTGTAAGATTGATACCAATATATATATTGAATTTGGAAATTACTAGGCAAGGAATTATATAACTACAAAATAAAAGGCAAAAGATTAGAAGTTTAATTCTCAAGATTAGGGGAGGATTCACTAAATAAGTTTTTATTACTTATTAAATTAGCTCATCTTTTGTTGATCCATATACTATAGAGATATAGATATATATATATATAAGAGCTGGCTGGTTAAACATTGTTTGCTGGGAAATGCATGTTGTATTAAGCAGAAATGTTTATTAACCATTTGTGTATTAGTTACTAACTGATAAGGTAAATGATATTAATCATATATGCAGTTAGTAACCGGAGATACATATATTGTGAAGCTAGTTTTCATATGCTGATGGATTGTGGTTTATAAATTGTTGTTTATGATATGAGATTTGAAACTTTTTTGTATACGTAATAAATATATATATATTTTTATCCGATTATTGATCATTGTATTTTTTAAAGCAAAACACAGACAATTAAAAGAATTCAGGATAATTTCTAAGAAATATAAACGATTGATATTTGTGTCTCGTATAAGTTTCTTATGAAATAATAATCCCTGATATATTGGAGGCAACTGCCGAGGTAGGTCCAGTAAGTCCAATATAGACATATTGGAGGCTTGGCTAATAAATCCAATATATATAAATGTGTTGTATTCACGTGCAGAGATTATATCCGACAGCACACAGCTTAACTGGGTTTCTGTCACTGCTGACACACAGCTTGGTACTGGCACACAGCTTGGGACTGGCACCGCTGACACACAGCTTGACTGGGTTTCTGGCACCGCTGACACACAGCTTGGTACTGGCACACAGCTTGGGACTGGCACCGCTGGCACACAGCTTGGGACTGGCACCGCTGACACACAGCTTGAGACTGGCACCGCTGACAGCTTGGGACTGGCACCGCTGACACACAGCGTGGGACTGGCACCGCTGGCACACAGCTTGGGACTGGCGCCGCTGGCACACAGCTTGGGACTGGCACACAGCTTGGGACTGGCACCGTTGGCACACAGCTTGGGACTGGCTTGACTGGAAGCTTGCCAGCCATGGGCGTGACAACTTCACTGTCAGACAAAGGCAAAATGATAGCAGTTCTCCCACCAAACTCCTTGGCTGTGACCCCATCGCCAGACCCCATAATTGTGGCCTTGCTACCTGGCACTATGAGTGCGGTGGGTGATGCAGATAAGCGTACAGCACCGCAGGTAATACAGCCTGTAACAATCTTACGCCCTGGACCACCATTAGGGTGTCTGGCCGTTTGGCGAGGCCACATACGAAAGGCATTAATGGGAATAACCTCCATGGCTTCATCCTTTGACTCCCTGGCCGAGAAGGAGTCAAACTCCATTAGTACCTCGGGATCAAAAGGGGAATACTCGACTGGGTCTGAGATGTCAGTTACCCCCTCCACAGACCTGGTTACCCCTGGAAGGGCTCTCCTAGGCCTGGACGGTAAAGGGGGTCTGACCTTGGATACATGGCAGGGTCTGATGCCATCTGACCCAGTACGGGGCCTGGCACCATCTGATCCATCGTCAGAATATTCAGCAAGGTCATTAACATCAGTTGCCCCCTCCACAGGTCTGGTTGCCCTAGGAAGGGCTCTCCTAAACCTGGACGGTACAAGGGGTCTGATTACTTTGGATTTATAATGGGACCTGGGTTTGGTGACTTGACTGTGGGTCGTGGGCACAGCGGGCATCTTGCCAGCCTCAGCGCGCACTGGCATCTTGCCAGCCTCAGCGCGCACTGGCATCTTGCCAGCCTCAGCGCGCACTGGCATCTTGCCAGCCTCAGCGCGCACTGGCATCTTGCCAGCCTCAGCGCGCACTGGCTTGAGTGGGCACCATGATATAAAATGCAATGAATAGAAACAGAGCTTGTCAGTTCGCCTTCTATTCATTTCCTCAGGAGAAAGTGGACCACGTACCCCGCTTTCTAGAACAGCTTGATCATTAGAAGGGAGAAAAGTTGTGTCCATTAACCCCTTCCACTTAGACATGAAATCACCAAACAGGTGCAGCATTTTACGCAGCTCGGCGGGCTTTATGGTTGGCTCTTGCATTATGTCACGCTCAGCCACAATGGCGGTACCTGGCATACGCCAAGTAGGGCCCAGGTAAGAGGAAAAGCCGCTATACGCAGAGATGCGTGACACAACAATCAGGATAAGGAAATAAACCACAGTAGACACTGGGGACCTCTGCACGGCTACTACCGTAGGAGCCCTATACTGATAGATCGGTCCTTAGAGTGGCCGAATCTGCACTAATGGAAAAAGGTTACCTTATAGCCGTGCAGAGTCCTGGGAAAAACACAGACACCTAAAGGAGATATACTCAATAACTTGCAGGGAAGGACTTCAATAAACTAAAGCCGTGGTCTACAAGGATCACAACATATTAATACGATAAGCACAGAACCGCTAGGGATGTCCAGAAGAGTGGTCAATAAATAAGCCAGGGGTCAAAACCAAAACGTATACCTTGAGCCAAAGCGGGGATATAGCACCAGAGAAAATCCGTCAGCCAGGCCAGAGGGTCAATACCAGGAAGTCAATCAGAAACCTAGAACTCAGACAAGGGGGAAACACTGAGAAAGAACTAGGATAGAATAACAGGGAGCTCTCAGGAACAAATCTGTAGCTGAAGTGAACCAGGATGCAAGAGCATGGTGATATGGGCCCATGGCTTTATATAGGGGAGTAATCAGCCCATATCACCAGCAGAAGCTCAACGAGCAATGAACTTAACCCCTGAGCTGCATGTCAGGGAAAGCAGCACAGGGAAACACAGACATAAGGAATACAGAGGGCAGGGAGACAGGGTTGGAACGTGGGAACGTGACATGTGGGTACTGAAGTTTCAGCTCAGACAATACGGCGCACACTGCGTAATGAAGGCCTCCATGCCAGAACTCCCAGGCGCACCCCCTTGCTGTCTCCAAAGAATAAGAAGAGTCGACTGCAGTATGCCAAAAGTCATGTGGACAAAACACAGAAGTTTTGGATAGTGTTCTGTGGACTGATGAAACAAAATTAGAACTGTTTGGGCCCATGGATCAACGCTATGTTTGGAGGAGGAAGAACAAGGCCTATGAAGAAAGAACACCTTGCCTACTGTGAAGCATGCGGCGGGGTCAATCATGCTTTGGGGCTGTTTTGCTTCTGCAGGTACAGGGAAGCTTCAGCGTGTGCAAGGTACCATGAATTCTCTTCAGTACCAGGAGATATTGGATGACAATGTGATGCAGTCCGTCACAAACCTGAGGCTTGGGAGACGTTGGACCTTTCAACAGGACAATGATCCCAAGCATACCTCCAAGTCCACTAGAGCATGGTTGCAGATTAAAGGCTGGAACATTTGGAGTGGCCATCGCAGTCACCTGACTTAAATCTGATTGAGAACCTCTGGTGGGACTTAAAGAAAGCAGTTGCAGTGCGCAAGCCCAGAATGTGACTGAACTGGAGGCTTTTGCCCATGACGAATGGCGAAGATACCCGTAGATCGCTGCAAGACACTTGTGTCAAGCTATGCTTCACGTTTAAAAGCTGCTATAACTGTAAAAGGATGTTGTACTAAGTACTAAGATTGAATGTCACCTGGGGGTTGAATAAAACTGATAATGATGTGAGCACAGAAAAGACATTTGTGGTTATTTCATTATAAATGTTATGTTATATTTTTCTGACCTACACGTGCCTCTTTGATTTAATTGCAAGCAAGATGACTGAATGATCAAAATCAATGTCAAACTGGCCAAAACACTCAATTTCAGTGGGGGTTGAATAATTTTGAACACAACTGTATGCATGGGGGGCATGGGTGTACTCAGGAGACCTTGCAGAAAACAACCTGGAGAGTTTTCATGCAGTAACCAACAACAGTGTCTCCTAAATCACAGTCCAAAACTGATGTGGGTATGAAAATGAAAAATGACCACAAAACAGTATCCAATTTGTTTGGAGCAAACGGTTGCATCCATGGCATAAAAACACTCCATTTACAATACTTGGGGTGTTAGCTTACCAAATATATGCACGTTCATAAAATTGGGTAATGTAAAAGCCCCTAAAAAGAAGAGATAAAGCAAAGAAGATATGTCAAATTAGAAAATGACAAGCACATGTCAAAAGATTGGCGTAGCACCCCAAAAACAACAGAACAAATATATATATGGGTGGTATCACTTTACTCAGAAGATGTTGCTAAACATATTTTGGGGTGTTTTGGCAGTAACCCATAACTGGATTTGACAATCATGCCTAAAGTACAATGTGTGTGAAAAAAAAACACAAAAAGTGAATACCTGAAAGTTTGACAAAGAGCTAGTGCATGGAAAGTGTTAAAATACAACTCTTTGAAGTACCCTAGGGTGTGCCCTTTCTAAAAATATATGGTTTGATGGGGGTAAATTACTTTGGCCGGCTTCAAAAATGTCCCAAATAGGACATGGGTGCATGATGACGAAATGTGAAAATTCCAAGTTGGAAAACTGAAATGTGCACCCTCCAAATAAGGCCTATTAGCCCCCAAATGACCCGACATACCTATACATGGGTGGTATCAATTTACTCAGAAGATGTTGCTGAACATATTTTGGGGTGCTTTTTGGCAGTAAACCTTAAAGTTCACTGTACATGTATTCTTAAATTGCATTAAAAAAAAAATCACCAAAACTTTTTTTTTCTCAAACTTTGGCATAGATTTGTGGTAAAATGGTTTGCATGGAAAGAGTCAAAATACCCCAAGTTTAATACCTTGATTTGTGTACTTTAACAAAATATGTATATGCGGAGGGTTATTCAGGGATTAGTGACAGATATCAGTGTTACAATGTCACTATGACTACTTTTAAAAGTAAACCCTTTGTAAATGACAAAGTGCTACTTTCACTTATTGTTGCATAAGATAAGGAGAAAAGCGAGGAATATGTAAACATTGGGTATTGCTAAACTCAGAACTAAATTTAGAAACTACTAAAGAATTAATTTTTTTTGACGGTTGTTGATACATAAGAAATTTTGGGGGTCTAAGTTCTAAAAAGTGGTGTTTTTTCAATTTTTTGTCATATTTCACAATGTTTTTTATAGTAAATTATATGAAATGATGAAAAAAATGGTATCTTTATAAAGTCCATTTAATGACGAGAAAAACTGTGTAAAATATGTGTGGGTTGCATAAACGAGTAAGAGGAAAATTTGACGTAAACACAAACAGCACAGAAACGTAAAAGCAGCAGCGGTCACTAAAGGACGGATTTGCGTAAAACCGCCCGGTCACTAAGGGGTTAAATGCTTTATTTGAGAATTGCACCATCAGAAAAAGACATATGCAGAATACACACAGCAGCGTAAACAACTCCGTACAACTCAAGGTGCAACTCCGTACATTTTCAGAATAACAACAGTAACCCGACTATCAGGAAAAAGAAAAATAAGAAAAAAACAAAAAATATAAAACAAGACTACTAAAGGAAAACAAAAAATAAAAACCATCCATTACTGGGTGGGGTGTTGGAGTTTAAGCATAGACAATCGGCAAGAGAGGGGTCATCAGCGGGAAACAGCCAAGGTCTTTCCCAATCAAGGAGGTCGGTACTCAGTCCATAACGACCACGTTTTAGAAAAGGAGCGCGCCGTGTCTCTAACCTTGGCTGTAAGGTCATCCATGAGACAGGCGTCATCAATTTTATCAGTTCCAACATCCCAAGACGGTAAAGAGCTCTGACGCCATACAGCCGCCAAGGCTCTCCTGGCAGCTAAAGCCATTCTATTAAAGTCACTGCTCTGTGGTTCTCTTGTGCTATGGAAGTGCTGAGCACATCCATAGCACGAGAGGTAGAAATCGGACGGTATTTCAGCCGAACGCTGCAGCACCCTGGTGCGGGCTGACATTTTGGATGTAAGCCCAGCCTCCGGGACCCCAGCGGGCAGGAATAGCGTAATCGCACCGGGCGCATTGACATCTATTCTAGGCACCCCCCCCCCCACCAGTGCGGGGAAGGTGCCTGAAGGAGAAGGGGAGTCATGGTCCCCTACTGGGATCTCCCCTGCCGACATTGTGCATAGCACGATGACGTCATTTCTGGAGTTAACCCCTAGCTGCCACCTATGGTGGAGATAGGGAGTTCCAATGAACTCCCTATCTCCCGATCCGTGGCAGCTAGGGGTTAACGTTTGGTATTGGTTGGATCGGCCAGAGCATGGCCGTTCCAACGATACCAAACACGAAAGTGAAAAAAGTTTGTAAAAATAAATAAATAAAAAAATATTAAAAAAAATTATAAAAAAAAAAAACAAACTTTTTTTTTCTTTGTTAATGCAGCAATATTGTTCCCATTTCAATTATAATGTGAACAATGATGCTGCACTAACGATTTTTGTATGCGGTGCGTTTGTTAAAAATCGTGTAATTTTCCCCAAAAAAAAATGTAACGAGACCCCATCTCTAATTTTTTTAACAAGCGCACCCCATACAAAATATAACCGCAATTGCTCGCATGTTAAAATGTGGAAAAAAAACACTTTACACGCTGTAAATTATTGAAAATTCATATTTTATTGCATTTTTTGTTATAATATACAGACACGTCATGACGTATACATATAATAATGACATATTATTAATCTGCCGAGTCTGACGGAAAGAACGATATATAATATGTCTGGGTCATATACTAAAATAAGCCTTCAAAACACATTTAAACATGATGAGCAAAACCGGTAAAAATGACCTCAGCACAGAGGCGGGAAAAGCCTCAGCAGCGAAAGGGTTAAGTGTTTTTTTTGGTTATTTAATTAATGCAGCAATATTGTTCCCATTTCAATTATAATGTGAACAATGATGCTACACTACCGATTTTTTCTATGGGGGGGGGGTTGCTAAGGCTGGTGTCAGATGAGCACATTTTGTACAGCTGTGCGTCTGTGCAGTACGGATGCACTTTCTGACGGAAGACGCAGTAGTGGCCACACGGTCCGTTTTTGTGACTGACGTTAACTTTGACTGAAATAAAATTAAAAATCATTTTGTCCGTCTAAAATGCTGGACGCACAAATGCAGTCAGTCTGACCTCGTTCCATCACTCACACACAAAGCTAAGCGGACGCAGCGCACTCCGCACGTCCGTTCAAGCCTAACCTGCGTCCGTTTGCCGCAGCCGCACTTCCGTGCGGACGTACTTCGTGTGTGGGGCTCCATTGGTCAGAATGCTATGCTGCACGGGACGTACAAATGTGCGGCAACACGGACGTGAACACTGCGCTCGTCTGACACGAGCCTTAAAAAGCACATAATTTCCCCCCCAAAAAATGTGACGGGTCCCCATTTCTAATTTTTTTTATCAAGCACAACCCATAGAAAATATAACCGCAAAGTTTCGCATGATAAAATGTGAAAAAAAACCCCGCTTTAATTATTGAAAGTTCTAATTTTATTGCATTTTTTTGTTAGACATGAGTATACATAGAATAATGATATATTTAGGAGTCTGCCGGAAAAGAACGATTATATAATTGTCTGGGTTGTATAATAAAATGTGGCTTCAAATCGCGTTTAAACATGATGAGCGAAGCGGTAAAAATGAGCTCAGCACACAGGCGTGAAATGCCTCAGCAGCAAAAGGGTTAAGTTGCGAGTTATCTAGTGAAGGGGTCAGCAGCACCTAGGTGGGAATCAGGAAGCGGATATTTCCAGCACCCATCAGTACATGAAGTTGTGGTGGTGCAGGTCCACACAGGAGGCAGAGAGGAGCCTGTTGGCTGAGGAGCTTACAAGCAAACACCAACATGGCTGCTCTATGAGGTTATGACGTTTGTGCACTAGTATTGCCAGATCGACCATGTCTTCCTGGACACACGGTACCGTTTGATGCTGAGGGAGAACACAGGAGAGGTGCTGCCCTGCAATGTGCATAATCCATATTCTTCAGGAGGAATTCAGGGTGAAGACTGAACAGCCTGACCACTGGTCTGTGTTTGTGCGTGTTGAGCATGGCGGCGGTTCCTGTGCAGCACGGCCCTGCTCCCCACAGACACGCTGTGGGAGGTAAAACACGTCTCACCGACGCAGCACCTCCGGCGAGGCCCCCTCCCACTATGTCCCCCCCTGGTGCCATTTCCGGCAGCTTCTCTCTTGGTGCTGTGTGCCGGGGGGGCGGGGCCTGAGAATCTGAATGAACCACATGGCGGGAGAGCGGATCATCTCTCCGTGAGCGACACACACTGCAACCCAGCACGGAGCGAACCGCCTGCTCCCCGGGCACACACAGTGCCTCTGCGCGGACTCCCTCCGGAGGAAAGCGACCACAGCGTGTCCACCGGCGACCCCGAGGACCATCTCCCTCACCTGGCACAGCCCGGAGGAGCCCTGCGAGGCGGCAGCATGAGGCCTGCGGCCCACGCCCTGGGGTGTGGCTGCTTGTGGTCCTGGCGGAGACCTCCAAGCTAAAATATTCCTAAGGTGCTACTGCCCTTCACCCGGGCAGCAAGATCAACTTCACCCTGGAGGTCACCGAGGGCTGCTACAAGTGGTGAGTTCGGCGCCCATGAAGGAGGCGTGGCTCTGACGTCACACGCAGGGGTAGGCTGTGGGGGCAGCGCTTTATATAACCTCACACCTTGCCCCGCCCCTAGTTTGAATAGTGTACAGAAAGCAATATCTGGTTTTATTGTCTATCTCTTGGTTTTATGTCAAGGTTTTTGGTTTCAGGTTGAATCTCATCCTGCAGTGAGCGCCTCTCCTCCTGCGCCACGGCCAGCGTTATGTAATTGGAGCACGTGCTCAGATGGTGGCTCGGGCCCCTGGGCTCACGCGGCATGCCGCAGGGGAGTCGCAGCAATGGGTGGAGAACCATCATGCAAGTGATGTGAAGTTAGCTCTGGTGTTGTTCCTGCGATGGTATCCCATGGAAATGACGTGTGGAAAATGACACGTCTTTTAATCGACATGTGTTTCCAGTTCATCTGAAGTCGAGTTTCTCGCCCCGGCCGTACGGTATAGAATTCGGTGTTGTTTGAGCGTATTTTAGGTTTGGATTTAGCCCTAACATAGGGTTATTCAAAGAGCGGTGAAAGCAGGAGAATGACTGGAGAAGTGAAAAATTCAAGGTTAAATTAGGCAAACCAGAAAAATTCTCCTTTCATCTCCCTTTCCAAATCGGCTATTTTGACCTAGAATTTCCATTCTCCAGTCATTCTCCTGCTTTTCACTGATCTCTGAATAACCCTGTCAGCGTCATTTTTAGGAGAGAGATTCTTCCCCCTTCTTTGGATATGAGTGCAGAGATAAGTGTATAATTAAGAACGAGTGGTCACGCCGCCAGGAGGCCATAAAGAAGCCTTTTTATTTAGATAAGTGGCAGTGTTTTGGCTCCGTGCCGGAACCTTTAACCTCCTTGCCAAGGTGATGCCGCGGGGTGGCATAGCACGTCCGACCGGTGCTGAGGCTGGCCATTGGCCTACCTACATTACTTGTTGATTGCATCATTGAGAGAGGCGGATAACTTTACTCCGCCCTCCCAGCTGTCAGTCAGCAGAGCGGGAATCATATTTCCCGCTTCTGCCGACTTTTGCCGAGTAGGAGACGTCATCGCGCTTTCAGCGCAATGACGTCTCCAACTCACCGCAGAAGCTGGCGGCTCCCTCTGAGGGTTAGTGTTGCGCGCATCCTCTTGCGCGCAACACTAATCCTCAGAGGGAGCCGGGAGGAAGCCTGCCGATTGGCTGGCTTACGTGAGAGGCGCGCATGCGCGTTTCTCACGTAAACCAGAAGGCAAGAAGAAGAAACAAGGACGGGAGCGGAAGAGGAGGGAGGTGAGTGTGTGTATATATATATATATATATATATCGCTGGAAACAAGAGGATTTTAGGGTAAGTATTACAGTTAAAGACACAAAAACAAAAAATAACTATTTATTAAGGAATAGGGATAGGTTAGGATTAATAAACGGGGGGGGGGGTGATTTTTTGTTAGAGTGTCCCTTTAATTTCCTACTTACAGCATATGGATTCTACATTTTCTCATGCTCTGCCCAGCAGCATGAATAAATAATTTGTATCCAGGAAAACATGGCCGATCTGGCAACCCTAGCCTAAACAGTGCTGGGTGTCTAAATAAACGGTTGGTTTGTGGACTCCTGGCGGTGTGATTAGTCTGTTTTATACGCTCACTTTGAGGTTGGCATCGTGGGGCTGTCCTGGATGATCAGCATGTCACGTGCCCCTCCTTTTATTCTTCTTTTAATGCACATTTATTTGTTATATAAAGGATTTTACCAGGAAGGATACATTGAGATTTCTCTCGTTTTCAAGTATGTCCTGGGTTCGTGAACATTGAATTGTTACAAAGTAATGCAATGCAAGATATTAATAAAAATACACACAAATATACAGATTAACTTAAATTATACAGAAAATAAATATAAACCTAAAGATACGCATGTACACTCAAATATACACGTATATTTGCACACTTACATGCATGCAGTAATCCATTAGAGGAATGCATTTTATTATGGTGCTTGAAGAGAACCTTTTACATAGGAATTTGTACTTTGTAACAAGCAGAGAAATAATGAAAGTGAAACTGCTACATCTGAGCAGAGACAAAGGATCGGATCTATCACAGGCAGCCAGTCTGCGTCTGGTTAAATATCCCTTCTCTAACGGCACGTGCGGCTTCAGAGCTTTGTTGTAATTTTGTTCGCTGCTGATCTTGTTAATCTTCTGTACTTGGTATATAATGAAATATTCCCTATAAACCTGTGGGTTTAAAGGCATTTTGTGGTGGAATTGACTTTTTCTGAGTAAAACAAGTAGAAAAACTCATCAGGTAAAAATATACATGTTTGCTCCCGAGATCCCTTCCATAAAGTTAGTGAAGGTCCAAGTTGTAGGTTTGGGTGAGGTTACCGCTACTTCCCATGCTTCTTAGGCCTGATATCTTAGGCCGGGTGCACACAAGCGCACTCAGATTGGAAGGAACGTCCTTCAGAGTGGACGTTCCTTCCACTCGACGCCTGCCTGCCCACCCCCTCAGCGCTGCTCCCCTATGGAGGATCGTGCTTTGCAGCCCCGTTGACGCGCATCCTAGCGCATCAACGGGGAGGATCTCTAGCTGGACACCTGCTACTTCTTGCGCGCGCATAAGCATGTGACCGGCCCTGTCGCAGCATCACATGGCTCCGACGGGCGCCAGTAAGTATGGGCGCACTAAGTGCGCTCGTGTGCACCCGGCCTAACCCTTTGGCTAAAATGCATCAAGTATGAGGAATCTGTTCCTTTTATTATTATCATTAGTGTCATTTTGTTGGC
>RXON01004781.1:0-15781 GCA_009667805.1 Leptobrachium leishanense | reverse complement strand
CATTAATTATACTGTAGAGGTGCTTCCCAGCAGTGTGTGGATTCATATGCTGCATTAATTATACTGCAGAGAGGCGCTTCCCAGCAGCTGTGTGGATTCATATGCTTGCATTAATTATACTGTAGAGGTGCTTCCAGCAGTGCTTGCGGATTCATATGCTGCATTAATATACCGCAGAGAGGCGCTTCCAGCAGTGTGTGGATTCATATGCTGCATTATTATACTGCAGAGAGGCGCTTCCCAGCAGTGTGCGGATTCATATGTCGCATTAATTATACCGCAGAGAGGTGCTTCCCAGCAGTGTGTGGATTCATTATATGCTGCATTATTATTACTGCAGAGAGGCGCTTCCCAGCAGTGTGCGGATTCATATGTCGCATCTCATATTATACCGCAGAGAGGCGCTTCCCAGCAGTGTGTGGATCATATGCTGCATTAATTATACTGTAGAGGCGCTTCCCAGCAGTGTGTGCGGATTCATATGCTGCATTAAATATACCGCAGAGAGGCGCTTCCCAGCAGTGTGTGGATTCATATGCTGCATTATTATACTGCAGAGAGGCGCTTCCCAGCAGTGTGTGGATTCATATGCTGCATTATTATACTGCAGAGAGGCGCTCCCAGCAGTGTGCGGATTCATATGCTGCATTAATCTATACCGCAGAGAGGCGCTTCCCAGCAGTGTGTGATTCATATGCTGCATTAAATAAAGTTGTGCAATGCATATTTATAAGAAAAAAAGGATCTTTATTTAATAAAAAAAGATAGAATCGGCAGAATTAACGTATCAACAGAAATATCAAATCATTGGACACGATACAGAATTACAGAATCAGCAATGGGACCGAAAAATACGATGTTCGAAATGACCGAAATGGAACCGAAATCACGAATGGAACAAAAATGAATTGTGATTTTACACATTTCACGACCATACGAAAATTACGAAATTTTTTCGTTTCTGGTCGGAAATCATTTCGTTTTGGTCGTTTTCAGAACCGATCCATTTCAGAAATTTGGCCGAATCCGAGGCACCGAATTGGCCCGATTCATGAAAAAAAAATAATCAGTCCGAAACTAAACGCACATCCCTACCGCATAATGCCTGTGTGTGGTAATTAAAGCAACACCTTGTATCTGTATGTTACATAGTTATAGTTATATGGGCTGACAAAAGACATGCGTCCATCGGGTTCAGCCTCTCCCACATAACCTACTGCTGTTGATCCAAAAGAAGGCAAAAAACCCAGTCTGAAATGCTGCCAATATGCAACATACTGGGAAAAAATTCCTTCTTGCCCCAGATGGCGTCAGATTCTCCTTGGATCAAGAAGCTTTTACCCACATATTAAATATTATAACCCTTAATATTCTGTGTCTGCAGGAAGTCATCCAGTCGCTGCTTAACCCTTAATATTCTGTGTCTGCAGGAAGTCATCCAGTCGCTGCTTAACCCTTAATATTCTGTGTCTGCAGGAAGTCATCCAGTCGTTTTTTAAAAGTCTGTACAGATTCTGACCCAACCACCTCAACAGGCAGAGAATTCCACAGCTTTATTGTTCTCACCGTAAAATAACCCTTCCTATGCTTTAGGCTAAATTTTCTTTCTTCCAGTCTAAATGGATGACCCCTTGTCCTATGTATAGTCCTGTTAATGAATAGGTTATCAGACAATGGTTTATAATGACCCCGTATATATTTATATAAGGTTATCAGATCCCCTCTAAGGCGCCGTTTCTCTAAACTAAACAGGTTTAAGCTTGTTAGTCTTTCCTCATAACTTAACCCTTCCATTCCCCTTATTAATTTAGTTGCCCGTCTCTGCACTTTTTCTAACGCTATAATATCTTTTTTAAGACGGTGCCCAAAATCACACGGCATATTCAAGGTGCGGCCTGACCATTGATATACAGAGGCAAAATTATGTTTTCATCCCGTGAGTGAACTCCCCTTTTAATACATGCCAGTACTTTGCTGGCCTTGGCGGCTGCTGTTTGACATTGCACATTGTTACTAGTTTGAAGTCTATGATTATTCCAAATCCTTCTCCTGCTTGGATTTCCCTAACTCCGTACCATTTAGGGTATAAATTACATGTGTAATTTGTGCCGCATAATGCCTGTGTGTGGCAATTACAGCAACACCTTGTATCTGTATGTGCCGCATAATGCCTGTGTGTGGCAATTACATCAGCACACCTTGTATCTGTATGTGCCGCATAATGCCTGTGTATGGTAATATACAGCAACACCTTGTATCTGTATGTGCCGCATAATGCCTGTGTTGGCAATTACAGCAACACCTTGTATCTGTATGTGCCGCATAATGCCTGTGTATGGCAATTACATCAGCAACACCTTGTATCTGTATGTGCCGCATAATGCCTGTGTATGGTAATTACAGCAACACCCTGTGCATCTGTATGTGCAGCATAATGCCTGTGTGTGGCAATTACATCAGCAACACCTTGTATCTGTATGTGCCGCATAATGCCTGTGTATGGTAATTACAGCAACACCTTGTATCTGTATGTGCCGCATAATGCCTGTGTGTGGCAATTACAGCAACACCTTGTATCTGTATGTGTCGCATAATGCCTGTGTTATGGCAATTACAGCAACACCTTGTATCTGTATGTGCTGCATAATGCCTGTGTATGGTAATTACAGCAACACCTTGTATCTGTATGTGTCGCATAATGCCTGTGTATGGTAATTACAGCAACACCTTGTATCTGTATGTGTCGCATAATGCCTGTGTATGGCAATTACAGCAACACCTTGTATCTGTATGTGCCGCATAATGCCTGTGTGTGGCAATTACAGCAACACCTTGTATCTGTATGTGCCGCATAATGCCTGTGTATGGCAATTACATCAGCAACACCTGTATCTGTATGTGCCGCATAATGCCTGTGTATGGTAATTACAGCAACACCTTGTATCTGTATGTGCCGCATAATGCCTGTGTGTGGCAATTACAGCAACACCTTGTATCTGTATGTGCCGCATAATGCCTGTGTATGGCAATTACATCAGCAACACCTTGTATCTGTATGTGCCGCATAATGCCTGTGTATGGTAATTACAGCAACACCTTGTATCTGTATGTGCAGCATAATGCCTGTGTGTGGCAATTACATCAGCAACACCTTGTATCTGTATGTGCCGCATAATGCCTGTGTATGGTAATTACAGCAACACCTTGTATCTGTATGTGCCGCATAATGCCTGTGTGTGGCAATTACAGCAACACCTTGTATCTGTATGTGTCGCATAATGCCTGTGTATGGCAATTACAGCAACACCTTGTATCTGTATGTGCTGCATAATGCCTGTGTATGGTAATTACAGCAACACCTTGTATCTGTATGTGTCGCATAATGCCTATCCTGTGATGGCAATTACAGCAACACCTTGTATCTGTATGTGCCATCTAATGCCTGTGTGTGGCAATTACAGCAACACCTTGTATCTGTATGTGCCGCATAATGCCTGTGTGTGGCAATTACAGCAACACCTTGTATCTGTATGTGCTGTATAATGCCTGTGTATGGTAATTACAGCAACACCTTGTATCTGTATGTGCCGCATAATGCCTGTGTGTGGCAATTACAGCAACACCTTGTATCTGTATGTGCCGCATAATGCCTCTGTGTATGGCAATTACATCAGCAACACCTTGTATTCTGTATGTGCCGCATATGCCTGTGTATGGTAATTACAGCAACACCTTGTATCTGTATGTGCCGCATAATGCCTGTGTGTGGCAATTACAGCAACACCTTGTATCTGTATGTGTCGCATAATGCCTGTGTATGGCAATTACAGCAACACCTTGTATCTGTATGTGCTGCATAATGCCTGTGTTATGGTAATTACAGCAACACCTTGTATCTGTATGTGTCGCATAATGCCTGTGTATGGCAATTACAGCAACACCTTGTATCTGTATGTGCTGCATAATGCCTGTGTATGGTAATTACAGCAACACCTTGTATCTGTATGTGCCGCATAATGCCTGTGTGTGGCAATTACAGCAACACCTTGTATCTGTATGTGTCGCATAATGCCTGTGTATGGCAATTACAGCAACACCTTGTATCTGTATGTCTGCTGCTGCATAATGCCTGTGTATGGTAATTACAGCAACACCTTGTATCTGTATGTGCCGCATAATGTCTGTGTATGGCAATTACAGCGACACCTTGTATCTGTATGTGTCGCATAATGCCTGTGTATGGCAATTACAGCAACACCTTGTATCTGTATGTGCTGCATGATGCCTGTGTATGGTAATTACAGCAACACCTTGTATCTGTATGTGTCGCATAATGCCTGTGTATGGCAATTACAGCAACATATAGTTAATATTATGAATGAAAGGATTAACAGGGTACGATGTATTGAATGAGGTGGCTTTGTCCCTGGATGCCTGTGGTCAGTGAGAGGTTCTGGGATGGTTTTTCGCACTGTGAACCTTAATGTCTCGGACCAGCCCTGTATCTTGGTGTATGACGTGTTTGTAAGATGCCGATATGATACGTACCGTTTAATTTATTCTCTTCCGGCTCATAAATCTTTTACATTGTAATTCATGACAAGCTGCTCCAGGGCATAGGATGGGCTTTACAGAGCTAGGCATGGAGTCATTTATCAGCTCCCCACCATGTTAAAATGTCACCAGCCGCCCCTGGTTATCTGCTCTCCGTAACATTGCATTCTCTGACCCTCCTAGGAAGACGCCGGCTTCATTTTCAGGTCTCTTCTCTCGCCATAAGATTATACAATGCTCATAAATAAGACATGTTTATCTCATACACCGAACCAGAAAGTTTGGGATGAATTCAAGTGGAATGAGAATAAAGATAGATACAAGGATTCTGGAGAACTCTTTACATTTATATGGCGCCAACAGTTTCCGCAGCGCTTTACAATAACCAAAGGGAAGGAAATACAGATAAACAGTCATAGGATGGAAACACTAGGGGGTCTATTACAATCCCCGCGCTAAACGGGGGGCGGTAGGGAGGAAAAACTGCGCCTGTGGTATTCCCCCTACCGTCCCCGTTTAGCGGGGGATTACAATGCAGGCACAAAAAAATGTTTCCTGCATTGTAGCGCCCGCTAAGCGCAGCCGCGCTCATCCTCTCAATGGAGTTCATAGGATTCCATTGTGAGAGAAACTGGCGGTCACATGACCAGCCGGATCTCGCCTTGTGAGATCCGGCCGGTCAGTGTAGGGATACCCAGGGAGAGACTGGGGCGACTTTTTCCCCCAGTCTTTCCCTGATAACGCCGGCCGGAGGAGGTGGACAGAGCCGCGGGACAGAGGGTAAGTATAGGCGCTTTTTTTTCCCCCTGGTGTTAACGGATTCCGCTTCTGCAGAATCCGTTAACACCGGGTTATGGCTGTGATTAACTTTTCGTTGACCAGAGCCGGACGTTAATCAGCGTTGGGACTTTGTAATCCAGCACTGATTAACTCTTTGAGCTCCCCATGTTAAGTATAGGGAGCACAAAGTACAGTAACATCACGCTGAAAAGCACAAGATACCAAACGCTAACGGGTTTCTTAACCCCTTAGTGTTTGGATGTAATATGCGGTAAATACCGCGGCTAACGGTAGATGCTCACGCAAGTGAGCGTTAACGTTTGCGTGAAGATCGTAATAGGGGCCTAGGTGTAGAGGGTCCTGCTCATAGGAGCTTACAATCTAAAGGGATTGGGGGTTGAGGAAGACGAGGAGTTTTACTGGACGGCAGAATCATTAGTGCCAGTGGTTTGGGAATGGTGGGGCCATAGAGGCGGCTTCAATCCTGTGTGAGTGGGTGAGCAGAGGGATGAGTTGCATCAGTGATGTGGTACAATAATCTGAAGAGATGGGTTTTGAGGGATTTCTTGAAGGCCTGAAGGTCAGGGGAGAGTCTGATAGGACGAGGCAAGTCATTCCACAGGTCACAGAACAACTGGCAAAGGGACAAAATGCAACCAGTGGCATCACTAGGATTGGTGCAGTAACTTACAGTGACACCCTCCTCTGGCATCCTCTCATATGAGCAATAAAACTCACAGTAAGGCTAGGGTCAGAGTGGGGCAGTCGGAACGCGCGTGCAGGCGCACTAAATCACGGCGGCAGTAGCAGCACATAACGGCCAATGACGGCCAATATACGCAGTACGTGCGTACAAAGGTGCGCCGACACCACGCAACCGGCAAATGAACGCATTTTTATCAGAACGTGAAACCGCTGCTACTGACGTACAGAGTGCGCGGCGGCCGCATGGCAGCGTGTGTGCGTGATTAGGAGACGTCAGACGCTGCTAGTGTGCGGCCAACATAACGTTCAAACAGCCGGATTTCCCTAGACTTCTTTTTACCCCACCGTCATGAAATACGTCCAGAATTGCGCATCGTCTGACCACTTAAGCGTATTCCGTGAAAAAATGCGTGCGCACGCATCGACGTACATTTTGACGGTGGCCGCAGAAAATGCGCTCATCTGTCCCTAGCCTAAAGTGTGGCATGTTTGAGTGTATCACAGAGCTCACAGCAATAAAACTCACAGTAATGTGCGGTGTGTATGAGCGTATGACAGAGCTCCACAGCAATAAAACTCACAGTAATGTGCGGTGTGTGTGAGCGTATGACAGAGCTCCACAGCAATAAAAACTCACAGTAATGTGCGGTGTGTGTGAGCGTATAAAAGAGCTCCACAGCAATAAAACTCACAGTAATGTGCGGTATGTGTGGAGTGTATGACAGAGCTCCACAGCAACAAAAAAAAACTCACAGTAATGTGCGCTGTGTATGAGCGTATCACAGAGCTCCACAGCAATAAAACTCACAGTAATGTGCGCTGTGTATGAGCGTATCAACAGAGCTCCACAGCAATAAAAACTCACAGTAATGTGCGCTGTGTATGAGCGTATCACAGAGCTCCACAGCAATAAAACTCACAGTAATGTGCGCTGTGTGTGAGCGTATGACAGAGCTCCAGAGCAATAAAACTCAGTAATGTGCGATGTGTAACTTAATATGTCAAATATATATATTTTTTATTCGCTAAGCTAAAGTATATTTTAAAGTACAGCCTCTATACAAATCCATGTAAATAATACAATATTATGAAAAGATATTAAAATAAATGTTTTATCCAAAAATGTGTATGACGGAATGGAGATGTTGTTCCGCCTGCGGGTGTGCTCTATCTGCGTGACCCCGTCGCTTACCGCTGGCCCGACTACCGAGTGGCGCACACTCGGCGTCTCGTGCGGCCTGGCGTGACCCTAGGGTAGGGTTAGCGGGCGGGGAGGGGACCCCTGCCTGGAACCAGTCCGACCACTGAGCCGCGCAGCACTCAGCGTCCCGAGCAACTGGTTCCCTGACCTGGCGGGTGTGGGACGCCCGTGGGAATCGGCCCTAGCAGCCGCGGAGAAAGATTCGATCTTATGTGGAAACGTTTCGGTTCTTATGCGGGAAACGTTTCCGATCCGGGGGCGGGTGTCTCTTCGGATCTTGGGCGGTGGAGGTTTCGAGTCGGGAAGGGATGGCGGGTCGGATCGGACTGGAAGGCTTCGGATCGGTATGGGAGGGCGTTTCGGATATGGCGGGACCAGTGGAGTGTTCGGGTCTTACCGCAATGCCGAAGCGCGGTTCCCGGCTGGTCGTTCGGTTCGGATCTCCGTCTTCCTGGAACCGAATCCTCCGGAGTGGCGCCTCTGCCCTGATACTCGATGCAGGGTCAGAGCGCTCGATTCGGATCGTATCCGAGTGGACACCGTACTCTGAGGCCGCGGGGGACACTCAGATACGAGAATACGGTGGAGAATAAAGTCACACCAGTCAAAGCTGAATGCACTGCAGAATCTGGGTTTATTGTTTACAGTCCAAGCATTTATTACCTCTGCACACAATTAGAATACAATGGGACTCCTTGCCCGCCCTCCCAGGACCCATTGGCCCCTGGCCTTCAGGGAGTCGCCAATTCGGACCGGATGGTCCGAATCGGCCATTTTACGATTCGAACCGGATGGTTCGAATCGGCCATTTTCCGAAACGAGAATTCCAACTGCGCCACAAGGATCGGAAAATGGCGGCGAGCAAGGCAAACAAAGGGAAAATACATTACACCATAAACCAACGGGGAACACTTTATTACACCACACAATATCACATCTAATAAAAATACTGGTAAAACGGGGTGCGTGCCACCACACCCAAGTGTCCATGTCACCACTGTCACTGCACCGCCCCTGGCTGAGGGTGCTGGGCCATCCCGTGACACTCCTCCCCCTCCCCAAGGTCCGACGCACTCGGTTGGACCCCACCGGGTCGTACCGCGGTAGTCGGGGCTCCCAATCCCTGGTTCCCGGCCGACTGTCGCGATAACCCATCTGCGTTACCGTTCTGCGACCCGGGCCGATATTGGATGGAAAAGTTGAAGGGTTGGAGAGCCAGGCTCCACCGCAACAGGCGGCCGTTCTCCCCCGCCACTCGGTTGAGCCATACCAAGGGGTTATGGTCGGTCATCACGGTAAAAGACCGACCGTAGACGTAGGGTTGGAGCTTCCGTAGGGCCCAGACCAGGGCCAGGCACTCCTTTTCCACTGCAGCATACCCCACCTCTCGTGGCAACAACTTCCGGCTAATAAACGCCACCGGATGGTCCCCCCCGTCGTCCCCCACTTGACTCAGGACAGCTCCCAGTCCGAACTTGGACGCGTCTGTGTGGACAATAAAACGTTTATTATAGTTGGGAGCTGCCAGCAGGGGCGCTTGGGTCAGGGCGGCCTTCAGCTGCCGGAAGGCCTGTTCGCACTCCGGGGACCACAGGACTTGGCGGGGCAGGGATTTCTTGGTCAGATCAGTCAGGGGTTTGGCCAGGTCACTATAATGGGGTACAAATTTTCTGTAGTACCCCGCGGTACCCAGGAAGGCGAGGACCTGGGTCTTGGTCACCGGGGTGGGCCAATCCAGGATAGCCTCTATCTTTGCGGGCTCTGGCCGTTGTATCCCGCACCCCACCCGGTGGCCCAGATACTGCACCTCGGCCATCCCCACCTTACACTTCTCCGGCTTCAGGGTCAGGTTGGCGTCCCTAATCCGGCCCAGGACAGTCCCTACATGCTCCAGATGTTCCTCCCAGGTCTGGCTATAGATGGCTATATCATCCAGGTACGCGCAAGCGAATCCCTGGAGGCCATCGAGGAGGCGATAGATTAACCGCTGGAAGGTAGCAGGGCGTTCTTCATCCCGAACGGCATGACTCGAAACTGGTACAGGCCGAACGGGGTGATGAAGGCCGACTTCGGGTCGCCTCCTCGGCAAGGGGAATCTGCCAATACCCCTTGCACAGATCCACCGTGGTCAGGAAATGACCCCGGAGATCTGATCTAGCAACTCGTCGACTCGGGGCATCGGATAAGCGTCCGTAATAGTACAGTCGTTTATCCGCCGATAATCGACGCAGAACCTGGTGGTACCGTCCTTTTTGGGCACCAGGACCACGGGCGACGCCCATGGGCTGGCCGACGGCTCAATGACCCCCAGCTCCAACATCTCCCGGATCTCGGCCCGCATAAACTCGCGGACTGCTTCCGGGATCCGGTAGGCGGGCTGTCGGAGTGGTTTCTGACCGGGCGTGTCCACCTGATGGACGGCCTGGTCCGTGTATCCCGGGAGGGCCGAGAAAACCCCCGGATAGGCGAGAAGCAGCTGCCGCGCCTGCGCCTGTTTCTCGGGCCCTAGCTCCCCCCCTAGCTGCACCTGCTCCACCCCGGAAGGCTGCTTGGCTACCCCCGGAAGTTCCTCCAAGGGGAAGGGTTCCATCTCCTCGGCCGCCGGCGCGCATATGGCGTCCACCGTCTCTGGCCGCTCATGGAAGGCCTTCAGCATATTGACGTGGAACGTCCGCTGGATTCTGGTGTCCGCGCAGCTAACAACCACATAGGTGGTATCCCCCAGCTGGGTTACCACCTTGTAGGGACCTTGCCAGGCCGCCTGCAGCTTGTTCTGCCGCTGTGGTTTTAACACCAGAACCTTCTGTCCCACACAGAACGAGCGGCTGCACGCAGCGCGATCGTACCACGCCTTTTGCTGAGCCTGGGCCGTCTCCATGTTCTCCTGCACGAACCCCTGGAGGTCCGCCAAGCGCTCCCGCAGCTTCAGGACGTACTCCACCACGGGAACTCCGTCCTCCTCCGGCGCCCCCTCCCACTGAGCCCTAACCAGATCCAGGGGACCTCGCACCCGGCGTCCATATAGCAGCTCAAAGGGTGAGTAACCGGTGGATTCCTGCGGAACCTCCCGGTAGGCGAACAGCAAGTGGGGAAGATACTTCTCCCAGTCCCTGTTCTCATGCACAAAGGCCCGGATGAGCTGCTTCAGGGTCCCATTGAACCGCTCGCACAGCCCGTTGGTCTGGGGGTGATACGGGGCGCTGTGCAGCGCCTTAACACCACAGAGACGCCAGAGCTGTTGGGTGAGCTCAGCGGTAAACTGGGTACCCTGGTCGGATAGGATTTCTTGGGGAAACCCTACCCTCGTGAACACCCTGAGGAGCGCGTCCGCTACAGTGTCCGCCTGGATATTGGCCAAGGCCACAGCCTCGGGGTACCGGGTGGCATAATCCACTACGGTAAGAATATACCTCTTACCGGTGGCACTGGGCCGTGGCAACGGCCCTACGATGTCAACCGCCACCCGGCTAAAGGGCTCCTGGATAATGGGCATGGGGCGCAGGGGCGCCTTCGATGGTCCCCAGCCTTCCCAGCTTTCTGGCAAACTGGGCAGGTGCGGCAGTAGTCGCGGGTGTCGTTGCTAAGGCGAGGCAGTAAAACGCGCGCGCCAACCTGTGCCGGGTTTTCGTCTGGCCTAAGTGACCGGAAAGGGGAATGTCATGGCCAAGCGCAGAAGCTCCTGCCTGGGTCCCTGCGGCACCACCAGCTGCTTCTGCGGAATCTGCTTCTTCTTGGCCCCCTCCCTCACGGTGAACGGTACAGCAGCCCATCCTCCCACTCCACCTTGTCTTTCCCCTGGCCGTCCAGGCCCTGACCAGCTCGGTCCCGATAGCCCTGTAATGTGGGGTCGGTTTGCGTCTGGTGGCGCAGCGTCTCCGGGGTACTCCACGGGGAAGGGAGGACAGGCGGAGGGGAAGAATCGGGTCCCGTCGAGGATGGGGAGGTGATGGCGGTCTGGGAGGTCGGGAAGGTCCTGGGTTTTGGACTGTCGGGGGGTCGGTAATGGTTGGGAGGTCGGGGAGGTTTGGGAGGTTTGGGAGGTTTGGGAGGTCGGGATGGTGTTGGTGGAGGTCTTACCTGGGTCCCATTCGGAGCGCCCCTGTCTTGTCGTCGGCTCTGTTGCCTAGTGGTAACCGGGGTAGCTGCATCTGTGGAGTAAGCGGAAATGAGCTGCCCCAAATCATTCCCCAGGAGCACCTCGGCCGGCAGTTGTCTCAGCAACCCCACCCGCACCTCCTTCTCCCCGTTCCCCCAGTCCAGGTGCACCCGGGCCGTCTCGAGCCGGAGCACTTTCCCTCCCGCCACCCGTACCGCCACAGTGCTCTGCAGGCGTCGCTTGGCGGACCAAGTGGGGCCGGACCAGGGTGATGGTAGCCCCGGAGTCTCGCAGCCCCTCAGCGGGCCGCCCGTTTATCCACACCGCCTGGCGGTGGTGTCGGCGGTTGTCATCCGCGGCGGCTTGCACGGGGTCGGCTTTGTGCAACTGCTCCCACCATTCCTCCGGGCCTCCGGCCACGGAGCTCCGGCGTCGCAACAATGGGCCGCCGGCGATGGCCGGCCGGCCGGCCGGGTCAATTCCGGGCGGTTGGGGCAATGTTGTTTGTAGTGCCCCTCCTGGTTGCACCCGTAACAGCGGACGCTAGCCATGTTGGTGGGCCGGCTGGGGCCCGTGCCACTGCGCCCGGACCGCTGGTGGTGGAGGTGTGTGGAGGTAGTGGGGCGGGTAACACGGGACGGCTGGCCAGGGTCCGCTCCCCCCCGGCAACTTCCGGGGTCCGTGTACTCGTCGGCCCAGTGGCCGCTTGTTGCACCGTATGGGGCTTCCTGTCGCGCACACCACTCTCGGATAGCGGAGGGTGTGTGCTCGAAGAACTGCTCGAGCAGCAGCAGTTGGGTGATCTCGGGCACCGTCTCCGCTTGGCTTCCCGAGAGCCAGGTGCGCAGGTCCCTCTGCAGCCGATGGGCCCACTCCACGTGGGTGGCGCCACTGGGCCGGCGAGAATTCCGGAACTTCGTCCGGCTAGCTTCAGGGGTCACGGCATATCTACTCAGCAGCGCCTGCTTGACGTGCGAGTAGCTGGTGGCCTCGTCGTCCGGCACCGTACGATAGGCCTCGGCGGCCCGACCGGTCAGCTTACTCGCCAAGATCCGGATCCAGTCGGCCCGGTGCACTTCATGCACCCGACACAGGCGCTCAAAGTCTTGGAGATAGCTTTCGATTTCTTCCTCGGCTTCCCGGAACTCCTTGAACGCCTGGAACGGCACTTTCCGCCCGGAGTGTCGGTGTGATGGCGAGCGGCTACTCCGCCGGCTTCGCACTTCGGCCAGCCGCAGTTCGTGCACCCGCTCTCTCTCCCTCTCCTCTTCCTGACCGAGTTCCCGACCCAGTTTCCTCAGCTCCGCTTCCGATGGGGCCGGACCCATCATGGAGATCCGCTCCCGCATCTTCCGGCAGAATTCACTATCCTCGGCCTCAGCGGGGACGGCAGCCGGTACTGGGTCCGCGGGCAACGCCGCGAATGCCTCCTCCTGATCCATTCTCCTCAACTCCTCTATCAGGGTCTCCCGACTCTTGGAGCCCGGGACACCGCCCCGATTCTCCAGCATCCCACGCAGGACGTCCCGCTTGTAGGCACTATACCTGATCATGATGAGGGTCCCCCTGGGGTCTGCAGAGAGCGATCCCACCGCTGCCACCAGTATGACGGAATGGAGATGTTGTTCCGCCTGCGGGTGTGCTCTATCTGCGTGACCCCGTCGCTTACCGCTGGCCCGACTACCGAGTGGCGCACACTCGCGTCTCGTGCGGCCTGGCGTGACCCTAGGGTAGGGTTAGCGGGCGGTGGAGGGGACCCCTGCCTGGAACCAGTCCGACCACTGTGCCGCGCAGCACTCAGCGTCCCGAGCAACTGGTTCCCTGACCTTGCGGGTGTGGACGCCCGTGGGAATCGGCCCTAGCAGCCGCGGAGAAAGATTCGGATCTTATGTGGAAACGTTTCGGTTCTTATGCGGGAAACGTTTCCGATCCGGGGCGGGTGTCTCTTCGGATCTTGGGCGGTGGAGGTTTCGAGTCGGGAAGGGATGGCGGGTCGGATCGGACTGGAAGGCTTCGGATCGGTATGGGAGGGCGTTTCGGATATGGCGGGACCAGTGAGTGTTCGGGTCTTACCGCAATGCCGAAGCGCGGTTCCCAGCTGGGTCGTTCGGTTCGGCGGATCTCCGTCTTCCTGGAACCGAATCCTCCGGAGTGGCGCCTCTGCCCTGATACTCGATGCAGGGTCAGAGCGCTCGATTCGGATCGTATCCGAGTGGACACCGTACTCTGAGGCCGCGGGGGACACTCAGATACGAGAATACGGTGGAGAATAAAGTCACCAGTCAAAGCTGAATGCACTGCAGAATCTGGGTTTATTGTTTACAGTCCAAGCATTTATTACCTCTGCACACAATTAGAATACAATGGGACTCCTTGCCCGCCCTCACCAGGACCCATTGGCCCCTGGCCTTCAGGGAGTCGCCAATTCAGACGGATGGTCCGAATCGGCCATTTTACGATTCGAACGGATGGTTCGAATCGGCCATTTTCCGAAACGAGAATTCCAACTGCGCCACAAGGATCGGAAAATGGCGGCGAGCAAGGCAAACAAAGGGAAAATACATTACACCATAAACCAACAGGGGACACTTTATTACACCACACAATAATCACATCTAATAAAAATACTGGTAAAACGGGGTGCGTGCCACCACACCCAAGTGTCCATGTCACCACTGTCACTGCACCGCCCCTGGCTGAGGGTGCTGGGCCATCCCGTGACAATGTGTAACTACAAAAAAGGTGGGTGGCCCTTGTGGCGCATATATTAAAGAGCAAGATATATAAATGGTTTAGTCAATCTCCTCATACAGTATTCAGGCAACCAGTTTAATTAATGGAATTAATAAAGGTGCAAATGGATTGATAACATCTTACAGAGTGATGCAAGAGATACAAACTTCAGGAGTCCTGGATGTACCTTAAATGGATTCAAATTCAATAAGTAACTACAATAAACAATAAAGTGCTCAGTTCCAAAACAACCAATACGTTGCACGTACAACAAGTGAGGCTGTGCAGTCAGAGATTCAAGAGCGTCTTTTTTTTTTCTTTTTATTAATATTCACAGGATCTTATATATTATTTCCAGGCATTTTCATCCAGTAGTTTTTTGCAAAAGCGTTTTAAAAGTTGCAATGTTTTTTTTTACCCAGTTTAGTGTCTTGTCGGCTTCTTCCGGCAGCCGGTCGCCGGTCTGTTCAGCGGGTCATCCGTTTTTTCTGGATATGTTCGGCGGTTTTGCGGCAGATGATCGTGTGCGTTTGGTGTGTTTTTTTTGGTGGTTTATCGGATCGATCTGATGTTTTTTCGGTAGGTTTTGCGGATGTTTTTCAGATGCATTCTGTGGTTTTACGGCAGTGTTCGGCAGCTTATTCCCTGCACTTCATGGACCCTGCGGTTAATGCTGAATTCACCGCAGGGTCGGCTAATCGAACTCGCGAAAGAGCATTGCAGCTCCGGTGGGATTCGGGTGCTCTTTGATTAACCCTGTAAGGAGCGGTTATTACTCTGGACACATCATCTGGAGTCTTTCTCACGTCACATTTAACACAAGCTCCTGCCAGGAGCTAAAATGTTGTGTGAGATTATGTGCCCAGAACTACAAAAAGCCCCTCATGTACCGCTGCCTACATTTTTGAGAAGTGAGGCCGTCCCTGTGCGTTACACTGAGGTTCTGATAGGAAAATGTGTTCCATTCCCAAGAAGTTACGGCCGCACGAAGGTTCGGCTGCGCAACGGCAAGCGGCAAACAAACTTCATTCGTAAGAACATCGAACCACTAGTACGGACGTACAGAGTGCGCTGCGTCCACATAGCGGCGTGTGTATGTGTATGTGATTAGAAGACGTCAGACGCTGCTCATGTCCGCCAACATAACGTCCAGACACCAAAGTTTCCTGGTTTGGATCCGTAAAAAATCACAGCCGAAATTGCGCATCGTATGACCGCTATCGCGTATTCCGTGAAAAAGTGCGTCCATGCGTTCGGACGCACTTTTTATGGATGATGCGAAAAATGCCTTTGTCTGACCCTAGCCTAATTTCTGGAGATGCCATCGCAGCTCTTTGGGTGTAGGCGAGAAAGGCGTGAAAGCCTGCTGGTGGGAGAACGGGAGTCCGACGAGGAAGCGGCAGTAACCGGTATGACCCGGTCGGGGAACAGATCTGTTCAACACTAGAACCACCACGATTCACATGAATCAGTGTGTCCGAAAAACAAATGCACAAGCACGTCTTGACCACATACATCATGTAACGGACTCATTCCACGCAGCCTCCACAACCTGACCATTAACGCGTTTCACTGCTTTTATTAAAAACGCCCGAAGGAAAGAAGCGCTGAATCGCCGGCCCACATGAAAGAATATTTCTCATTCCTTCGCTCACATTAACCTGCTTTTTGTTGTGTGGAATGTGTTTTGCTGAGAGTATGATAAGACGCAG